>VDFB02163934.1:0-24031 GCA_007258455.2 Sequoia sempervirens
GATAAAAAAAAGTCGTCGACCACTTTTTGGTCATATCACCACTTTTTGGACCCCCATGATCCTGCACTCACCTGAGAAATTGGTACCATTATTAGTAGCTAACTTTTGGAGCACTCCAAATCTCACCAAAATGTTCTCTTTAATCAAATCACAAGCTACTTCCGAAGTTGTGTATTTTACAACGATAGATTCTACCCATTTAGTGAAGTAATCTATAGTAGTAAGAATGCAAGTATGCCTGACACTAGACTAAGGACTTATAGGTCCTATAAAATCCAAACCCCATTGCTAGAAAGGTTTATCTATCACCATTGGCCTCAAAGGTAATGCTGCCAACTGAGGCCTCCCAAGGAACTTTTTACACTTTTCACAATTTTTCACCTAGCAGTATGTGTCTTTGAACATCTCGGGGCAGTAATAAAACTATCTTAAAATCTTAAAGGTAATCATGGAGGAAGTGAAATTTCCTCTGCAAGCTTCATTGTGAAATGTTTCTAATAACCTTTCTTGTTAATCCTTGTCCACACATTTCAAAAATGTACTAGCTAACCTTTTTTGTATAGTGTATCTTCCCAAATAACATACTTATTTGCCTTCAGCTTAAGATTCCTCTTCTATTTAGGGGACAAGTGATTTGGACATTCTCCATATGTGATAAAATATGTGACATTGGAAAACTACTCATCTTGGAGACTAACTAGCAACACCACAGGGAGATCTTTTTCCTTAGGTTGGTTTTCTACCATCAACTTGCATAAACCTCTTCCTCTTACCAACTTAGTTGGTTAATGTCCATATCATATTCTTGCACTTTAGCTATCCATCCACCTCTTTTGTTACAATCAATGCCTTGCTAAGTGAGAACACTCTTGACTACAGGGTTAGGCACATAAACAACTAAATGAGAGTATAGTATGTAGAACCGAAACTATTTAACTGCTTTCACCATGAAAAATGCATGTTTCTCAATCTGTGAATAGTTTAACTCATGATTTTTCATAGAGAAATTCATGAAATCAATCGGTTCTTGGACACCTTGGTTGTTGTTTTGTGCTCAGAAGCATAGCAATAGATGATGAAATCCTTATTGAAGTCAAGATATACTAACACTGGTGCATAGGAAATATCCTTGATATCTTTGAAAGATTGCTTCCCAGATTTGTTCTATGTGTATCCCTTCTTCTCCTTCATCATATCCACTATGTGCTTGGTGATTTCAAAGAATTCTGGTGCAAACTTCCTCAAGAAATTTTCTTTTCCAAAGAAGAATTTGACTCTCGTTCTATTAGAAGACAAAATTAGTTGTAAGATAGCCTTAACCCTTTCAAGATCGATTCTAATTTACTCTTTTGATACAATGTTCCCTAATAGCTTACCTTTAGTGGCTCCAAAGACAAACTTCTTAGGGTTCAAATAAATGCCATGATCCTTACACCTATGTAGACCTCTTTCCAAATCTTTGAAATGATCTTCTCTCCTCTTAAAAAACACATTCAAATCATCTAAATAAATAACAATTATTTTGTTCTTATTGTCATGAAAGGAGAGGTCCATAGCCCTTTGAAAGGTAGCACCAACATTAATCAACCCAAAAGGCATTTGATTGTAAGCAAAATTTCCCAATGGGATGGTGAATGCGGTTTTATGTTGGTCTTCTTCTGCAACATTAATTTGATTATATCATGAGAGGCCATCAAGCATAGACATCATCTCTAACCTTGCCACTGTTTGGAGAATATGATCCATCATAGGTAGTGTGTAATTCTCTTTCATAGATGCTTGATTAAGATTTTTGGAAATCCACAAAAATTCTTATCTCCCTATTCTTCTTTTGAACTAGGACTATGTTGGAAATCCAAGTGGAGTGGTGAAGGGAACCATACCTTCTTTTAATGGTATGTGGTGTTAAAGCTTCCCGTCCATGAAATTTTTTTCGTCATCATAGCACCAAGGAAAGAATTATATTCAATTAGTAGTGCTACCAAATTATCTTTCTCTTCAAGAATACAACAGTTCCCTATGTGTACCAACTTCAGAGACCCAGTACTTCCAATGTTCATTGCCTCATATTCCCCTAAGCTATTTATAGACTCGCTCATTTTATTCTTCATTACCCTATCATGATGATTGAATAAGTCTTCCAAGGACACCAAACCTTTGGGAATCTTGTTAACTTTTAATTGAATGTAGTACCATCCTCTAAATCTCACACATCATCTAGGAAAAATTCTTTCCATTCATCATTACTACCCTCAAAAAAGGTATGAGAAAACATTTCAGAATTTTCTAGGAAGATCTAGGAAGGTCTAGATCTATTTGTCATTTTCAAACACTTGCCAATGATTAACATTGTCAAAGAAACTTGGTTTATAGATCATCTTGATCCTATATGAGTCATTCTTAAAATCCAGATGGAGCAACAAGGAGGCAAAAAAGGCTAAAAAATTATCTTTGGAGTTCAGCTCTCTAGGTATAGCTTCCATGGAGAAAGCATCGAAATTCTCAATACAATCCCATACCTTGTTCCAGTAATGCCTCAATCTCTCATTTTTAATAGTGAAAATCTTGTGTATCTTCTTAACTATCAATTCAAAATCACCCAAGACCCTCAACATCTTAATCCCCTTTTCTCTTGCTATAGATAGCCCTAATAAAAAAGCTTCATATTTTGTGGTATTGTTAGTATTTCCAAATTCCAACTAATGTTTCACCAGTAGGAGAAGTCAAAACTACACCTACCTCTAATCCCAAGCTAGAACAACTTCCATCAAAATCTAGTGTCCATAATTCTGAAGATATATTTGGACCAAGAATTTATGTATCTTTATCTAAGTCAAAGAAAATAATGTAATTCCCAAATTATGATTCCTCCAATAGGATTTATGATCTAGGATATTTTGACTTCAATACTGTGAATTTAGCCTTTGGTTCGGGATTCAAATGTACTTTCTTACAGCTCCTATAGGGATAGAAGCATGAGACCAATCCATTTGGATCTCACCTCCTAGATCTTTACAAAAACTCCTACTCAAAAGCATATCATAACTAGTAGGGATGTCTACCACCAATATTGTTAATTTAATCCCCTTCCCAAGATGAACTACAAGAGAAACTTGAGCATCTTTAATCTGCCCCACCAAAGGAACCAATTTAGAATCCATGGAGTAGCACTTCCCAAAAAAAAAATTCAAATTTAGTCCCAAAGCATGAGCCACTTTTGTAGGCATAACATTATCGGAAGCTCCAAAATCAATAATACAATTGTTCAACCTATATTCATTAATGAATAAAGATACATAAAAAGGATTAGATTTACCCTCAAGGTGACTAGATGTGAGGTTTTATTATTTAAGGACAAGATGGATGAAGGTTCTTCAACATTGATCATTTGTTCATCTAAGGCCGCATGGGATTAAGAGTTTTTAGAATTCACATATTTCACCAATCTATCCAATTCTTTAGGATTCATCTTCAAATATTTTTCCTCTAAAATTTATACCTTTGATTTCTTACATAAATATACCAAAAGAATTCATAGGCTTTTCAATGGGTAAAGAATCAAAATGCCTAGGGGTATTCTCTTATTCTCTTAGATACCCAAGGTGTAAGGCCTCAGTAATGCTCTATCAACTTGGTGTTAGACACACAATTCAGAGGAGAGATTCCTAGTTGAATAGTCCATTAAACCCTCACAAAGGCTCCATTTAATTATCAACCAAGGCTTTGTAAGCTTGTGATGATGTTGGCACTATATGTGCATTCATGGAATCTACACAACCTATATCATCAATTATAGGTATTTTACACGTGTAGGAAAATAGTAAATGTTAGAAAAGGAAACAAGGGAAATAACTTAATCTGCTACCAATGTTGCAGGTACCTGTTGTGTAGTTTTTGCACACACGCCCCACTTGGAGTAGGGACCCTCTTTTCATGTATTTTGGCCTTTGGTTTTATTGGATTTGTCTTTTGAAGGTCTTGACATGTTGGTCTTATTGGCTTTGATCTTGTCTTGAGGCTTGAATTGGCTAAAATTGAGGTTTAGGCAAAATCTGGGTTTTCACCTGACTCCGGGATTTTCCAGCTCCGACGGATTTTCCCGGGCCCTGGTTCATTGTCTGACTATCAATGAATTCATCGAATCCGGGTTTTTGCCTAACTCCGGGATTTTCCGCTTCCGACGGATTTTCTCGGGCTGCATCAAAGTCCCGAACATCGTTATATTCCCGGTTTTTGCCTTTCCGCGAAATTTGTGTCCATCCGGATTTCCGCATATCTTGGGATTTTCCGAAATTCCGTCTCAGGCTCGGGTTTCCGGATTTGTCAGGCGCGTCTTTTCATTCATTAATGCCTAGGGTACCATTGCTCACACG
This sequence comes from Sequoia sempervirens, assembly GCA_007258455.2. NCBI lineage: Eukaryota > Viridiplantae > Streptophyta > Pinopsida > Cupressales > Cupressaceae > Sequoia > Sequoia sempervirens. Next base: position 4,374 of record VDFB02163934.1, read on the forward strand.
CATATGTGGGTGGATTTAAAACCTTTTAGGCCACATTTCAACTTCATTATTCACTTGTTTGCTGCTAAAACGTCTGAGTGCATTCCTTGCTCAAGCATTGATCATCGATTTCAAGCTGTTTGCATGTGATTTAGTGGAGTGCATATTAAGGTTTCCGTTGCTAGGGCATTCTCATCTCGCAGTCACTTCTTCAAGCTCGAGTTTCATCCACGTTGATCCATGGTAGGTTATCATTGGCCCTTTCATTTGCTTACATGATGATTGAACTATTCTATGTTGATTTGTGGTCATTTTGGGTCGGCCCATGTTTAGTCACGATTTTCCTCTTATCGAATTAGGGTTGGACCTATCTCAAAACCTCATCACCCGTGCCAGGCGTATTTGTATTTATTCATTAGGTGTTAGATGGGTCAGTGTTGGTGGATGTTTGGGGTAGGATTTTGTTTCTAGATGCGTCGTTCGTCATATTTGGCAAGATTAGGGTTTTGGGTGTTTTACTCGAAACTGCTAACAATGGTTAAACCGTTATAATTTTATATCTTGCGCTGGGGTTTAATTCGCCCTTCCCTTGTAAGGATTCGGAATGCCTTGGATTGACCTTTGCAGTTAGTATTTTAGACCCGAGCTTACACTATTTTCCGTGGCGGAAGTCTGGTCATCAAATTAAGGCATCGTTGTTTTTCATGGAGAGTGGTCATTTGAGAGCCTTGAGAGTTTGAATTCATTTACATTCTGAATTTTGATTGAGTAGTGTCGATTTCGGGTCCATTCAAATCCAAGTGAAGAAGTTTACACGATCATTTAGTCGCCAGCTTGCGTGTTGTCTTTCGTCAGGTTCCCGTGGTGTTCGCGGAATTTTTGCGCACCCGGATTTTCCAGGTTTAGGGTAATTCCGCAGAGTGTAGCGATTTCCGGAGTTCTTCAAGCTATCTGCGAAAATCCGTCCCATTTGGATTTTCCCGGTTTTCCTGTCTGGTTTTATTTCTTTCGATTTTTCGAAGATAGGATTTATGGAGTAAATGTTAAATGCTTATTTTGTGTTGCCAATGAACAAATTACATGATAATCTTACGATCTTTCGCCTGTATTAATGATTTATTAGACTAATGATGTTTTGGCAGCAAGAATCCGTCTAGGTCGGATTTCTCCGAAATTCTGCCCCGACTAGATTTTCCCCGTTTACGTGGTTTTCCCGGACTGCTTTATTTTTCCAGATTTTCAGAAACTAGTAGTTTGTGATGGATTTTAATTGCCTTATATGATTTTATGCTAATCTTTTGGTTGGAATATACATAATAATCGAATACTCATGACAATTTCTTGCGAATGTAGGCCGAATCAAGCAAGGCTGCTGCGGGAAAGTCCAAAGGTGACACGGAGGGGTCATCCATTTCAGAAACAGAAAAGCTAAGGTTGGACACTAGAAGTCAGTTACCAGAAAGCAAGGTATCTTCCGTGTGGTCCGAGGTGTCTGACACCAATGTGGGGGCCTGGAGATACGAGGAGTTCAAGTAGAGGACAACTGAGAAGAATCTGTCAGTCCTAAGGAATGGAATGATAAAGTCTGGACTAGTGCATGTGGCAGGGTTTCCTCCTGCAATCCAATGTTATGAGTTGAATTTAGAATGTACCCGGCAGTATGATTTTGATACGCAGAGGGTTGTCAGTACTAAGGGAAGAGTCTTGGCTAATTTCAATCCTGTCTCCATTGCTCAAGCCTTTGACATGCCTGATTTTCCTTCAGTGTGTGCTTTAAACATGGACTTGGCCAGGACATATTACGAAAATGAGCCCATCAAAGCTCAACAAATGATTAATGCTTGGTTGGAGAAGCCAAAATCACACTATTCTAAACTACCCAAGCAGTTGCACAAAGTTAAATTCAGGTCGGATATTTATGATGCCATAACATTTTTTAGCAGGGTGGCAGGATTGAAGACTGCTGGAGTATTAGAGAGTTGGATGGTCCATGTGATCACCAAAATTGAGCAGGGGACCAACTATCATTGGGCCGGGCTTATTAGTTCTGAAATTGATAAACAACTGAGGAACGTCCTAGAAACCAAGAGGTTCACCATGTCCTCGTATCTGATGTATGTGTTAGCCAGATTCTACCCATACAGGGGTTTGAATCCACGAGGGACGTTTGGACAGGACATAGTTTATAAAGTATACCCGGAGTTGCACCTAGGACACCGAAACTACAGGAGGGCTAATGATGCATTCACAATGCATATCACTAGGATGCTTCAGAATGCCGAGCATGTGAGACTGTCGGATGGAGCCAAAGGGTTGATAAATAATTATGGGGCCTGGTTTATTTAATTTCCCACCTTCACCTACATTAGGATTGATGGATGTCTGGTTGCTCCATACAGGTTACCCCGGTATCCTACTTATCACATTGTGTTATTGGAGATTGTGAGGCAGATATGTGAGTTTGATGCCATCGTCAAGAAGGAGAAGCATAAAATAGGCTTTGGTGGGGATTTCCCTCTTGGAATTGGTGTAGCAGAAGTGTGCCCTTCCATTCAATCAGCACACACCGTAGGCAATGAGTTGGCAACATATGGTTTCTCCTTCCACTCCAAAAGAATGAACTTTGATATCACAGGAGAAGCACAGAAGAAGGCTACCAAGCAGTATTGGCATAAAGATGACCTAGAGGACTATTGGGCCAACATCAAGGATGATCTTGAAGCTAGAAAGAAGAGGTATTCTAGGCTCCCTGTGGATGTAATCAGATAGTACAATGTGAAGTTGATCCCGGACCAACTGGAGGATGATGGAAACCTGGTACAGGATCATGCCTATGAGGCTATGAAGGACACGTCAATCGGGGAAATCAACTGGAATGAAGATGAGGTTACAGAGTTGGAGGACCTAATGGCCCCCATTATGAAATTTACCTCTTCTTGGTTAAAGCATAAGGTTTGGGAGCTAGAAAGTGAGAAGGTAACCTGTACCTTCAATTTGATGGGAGACCTCAACCCAATGTCTACTGCAGAGGAATCAGGGGATGATGACCCCAAAGGGAAAACCAAAAGGAGCTCACCTTTCAAGATAAAAATCAGAGGTCCTAAGGAAAGTGAGCCAGAACCAAAAAGGAAGCCCAAGGGAAAGAAGAGAAGTAGAACTTTGAAGATTGGCAGATCCTCTGATGAGGAATAGTTGGAAACAGCAGAAGAAGAAAGTGCTCCTCCACTGCCAAAGAAAACTAGAACAACCAGGGTCTCAAAGAAGAAGGTTCAAGATGCATCAAAGGATGAGCCCCCTATTGTTGATGTAGAGAGTTCAGGGGAAAAGACCAAAGTCTATATGAGGAGATTCAGGACTCCTTCTCCCAAGGAGGTTTTGCAAAAGACTGACCCTTCACCAAAGATATCAGCTGTAGAGCCATCTCAGGCTGCTTCCCCTCCACCAAGCATGACTGGGCAGGAGATTGAGGAACATGAGACTAGCGAAGAAGCAGAGCCATTCAAGGAAGGGACACTCTTTGGTGAGGCAGTTGGGCTTGAGGCCGAAGAGGTAGAAAAGCATCCTTCTCCTCTAGTGATGTATGAAGATTCTTTGGAAAATGGCAGAGGAGGTGGATTGCCCGAGCAAGAGGAGGGCATCCCTGTTAGAACCCCATCACCAGTGCAAGAGGTGGAGCCTGAAGAAGGTGATCAAGGTGAGCAGCTCCCTAAAAAGAAGCAAGATAAAACAACTGAAAAGGAAGAAGGGAAAACAACAGAACAACAGGAAGAAGCAAGAACGGAGGAAATCTGGGTAGAACCTGCAGCCCCGGACTGACTTGAAAAAGAGATTGCAAGGAAGAAACAGGTAGTTTTCGAAGACACTCCCTTGGATTGGGATGAAATATTGTCCAAAATTGGAAAAGGAAAGAAAAAGAAGGCAGCTAAGCTAGTTTCAAAGATGGAGAGAGATGAAGCAAATAACCGAGTTATCCACATTGCCACCCCTGCTGCGGACAAGACAAGAGAAGATGTCACTGGTGGAGATTACAATATACAAACTATTAACCTAGGATCGGCATCCATGGAGCAGGATATAGAGGAATATGAAGGGTCTAGTGCTGTGATCATCGGCAGATTGAGGAAGGAGACCCAGACCAAGCACGAGCTGAGGAAAGAAAATGAAAGACTTAGGAAATGCTTGGAGGAGGTAATGAAACCCTTGCAATCTCTCCACCCATCTTCTTCTGCCACTCCTGGCTTTCTGCCCAAGGAAACTATCTCCGAGATTGAAAAGATGAAGACTTCGGCTCAAACTGCAATAGATTGGTTGAAGGATGTGCAAATGAAGGGAGATAGTGCAATCAAGGATATCCTGTCAATTGGGAAAGATGCAGTCCAAGCCAAGGAATTATTGGAGCATGTGTTGTCTCAGGACAAGGAGGACATTGACCTTCTATTACAGAAATCCAAAGTCATGATGGGACATGGTAAGAATCAATTGGCTGCAGATGGAATCCTTCCTTCCTCCAGATTAAATGAACCCTGGGAATGGTTTGAGGCTCTGCAGATTCGGCATAAGGCCATGAAAAAGATCCAGAAGCGAAAGAAGCAAATAGATGGTGATCTTACTGGGGTGTATGGGGGCTGCATTGCATTCTTTGAGGTTATGACTGGTAGGAGAAAGATTGCTCCCAAATACCTAAGTCTGGAGCAACTCAGGGAATGGTGGCATGAAGTTTATGCCCCAGATTCTGAGAGTGTTATAACTGGTCACCAGCTAGATGATGCGGCCACCTACTTGGCAGTGATGGATAAGTACCAGGCACATAAGGATGATTGGAATAAGACTGTTGACCAGTCAAAAGAAGAGATTGATTCCATTCAATGAAGACTTAAGATCTTGCCTTTTCCACTTGTCACCGAATTGGATGGAACATTCTTGAAGGTTCAAGGATCGTTGGCTTAGGGCAAGGATAAAGGAGGTGGTATTTAATGCCATTTTGAGATTTGTGATTCCCTATTATCATAGGGCATGCGTTGGACCGGACTACATTGGGGATTGTGTCGAGGCTGACCTTGATGGTAGATGGCATTTAATGTGTGCCTTATTTTTAAATTCCTGGGGCCGACTTTATTTTGGCAATTGTTTTATTTTTGTAAATGTCTGGCTGGGCCGACATGTCTTGTGAATTTGCTATAAAAGGCATTCTTGTCTCATTGTAAGACATTAGATATTAGAGAAAAGGAGAAGAGCTAATAGAGTTAAGTTAGAAAGAGGAGTTAGAGCATTTTTTCAATTTCTTGAAGCAATTATTTTAAACAGAACAGTGGAGTTGTTGCAGCATTTTGGTGGTTTAATACAATTGAAGACATTGTGGTTTTCCTGATGCAATCTCTTGTGTTATTTCATATTGCATGGTTCTTGTTGTTCTATCTTTCAAATTGCTTAAAGATTTAGGGTTTAGTGTTTAGAATTAAATTAGTTTTAGTTTGGTAAATGGTGTTTATGATTTCATATTTAAGTTTGATTGTGGATGAAAGTCTATGATTTGAAAATCTATATACCTTAGAAATTGCCGTTCTTGTAAGATTGCATTGTGTGGGTCGTCATATTGTTGAATATATTGCTGTCAGCAACATGCAAATCCCAATTATCAAAGTAAAGACAACCTTCAGAAGTGTGTGATGTGATTTGGTGGCCCAGAGGAGACTTTTTGGTGTGTGGGCACCTTTGGATGGTTTCGAGCGTAAATATATGGGAGGGCCTTGGGACGGAAATGCGGTCTGCCGCGGGAGAAGATTTGACGGGAATTACAGGTTCCACCGCTAGGTCCACAAGGAGGGACAGAAGGGGGAGAATCATCATCACCCATCCCCTTCACCGGCATCATCTATATCTTCACATCCATAGGTTGGGGGCCATTAACCATCCCTGAAACAGTTCCCATTCAACAACCTCAACTTGTTGTTAATCAACCACAGCTACCACCCCCGCTTTTGCCAATGGCTTTCCTAGCTAATAATCCATCCCCTTTGTCTTTCAATGCTTACAATGTTATGCCCAAAAACCCTGAGCATTTCTGTTCAAAGTTCCATGTCAATGACCCAAACAGGACTGCAGAAGAGCATATAAGGATCTTTCAAACTTGTCTCAAAGATAGAGGGATTGTTCATGAGGATGTTTCCTGTAGGTTGTTCCCTTATTCACTAGGAGAAGAGGCTTTCTATTGGTACAATCACCTCCCATCTGGCTCAATTCTCAATTGGAATGATCTTGAAACTACCTTTTTACAGAAGTTTAGAATACCCATCAGTGCTAATGAATTATACCTGCAATTCACTAGAGTCAAGAGAGAGGTCAATGAACATATATCCAGTTTCAATAATAAGTTTCACCTTGCGTACACCAGACTACAAGATCCTTATGTTTTGGATGACAATACAGCCTTGGGAGTCTATTACAAAGCATTGGATAGCCTCACAGCCACCTTTTTGAAGTGGAGACCCAACCCTCCGGCTAACCTAACTGATGTCTACACAGAAGCTGTTAAGCTTAGCATAGATCTGAGGCAACATATAACTGGGCCGTTACCTTCTCTAGGACCAGTTGCACATCCCAATCAGGTCCAAGTAGTAAATCAGGCGCTCACTAATCATACTCCCATCATGAATCCAGTACCTCAATTACCTTTGGTGCCACATCCTGGTCTCCCCATGAGCCAGGTTTCTCCTATGATGAATTTTCCCTAACAGCAGGTTAATCAGCCTATGTATCAGTCACAGCCAAATAGTTTCCCTGCTTATCTGGAAAATTCTGAGGTGTTGCATTAATCTATGGGATCTGCTACAATGTCTGTTCCTCCTCAGAGTAACCCAAGCAAGCTCCCTTATCGAGATCCAAATAGGGAGAGAATTGACGAAATGGCTGAACAGATAAAGAAGTTGAATCTAGAGGTGACCTACCTGAGGAATCAAAATAGTCAACTGCAAGCTGCCCATAAGAGTATGCAGTCCAATTAGAATAGAGAGTTTCCACAAGGACAGAGTTTTGACAGAGGACAATGTAATGAAAGAGGATTCCATAATGACAGGGGATATAATCAGGATAGGGGGTACAATAATGACAGAAACTACAATAATGATAAGAGACAAAATTTCGATAGAGGCCAAGGTAGTGGATCTGGATTTGATAAGAGGCAACCAGAAGGACAAAGTAGAACTTGGAATACAGGACCCAACAATGGAGGAGTTCCCACCCCGTTGGATCAACCAGTTAATCAAGCAGTCAACCAATTTGTAAATTAGCCAGTCAGTCAGGACAAGCCTCCTAGTGGTGTATATCTGGCTGAAGCAGCTTTATCAGGGTGGTGTAGGCTTCATAAGACAAGTTAGCATTTAGAGTTAGAATGTCCAGAGTTCCAAACTGCTGCCTCTATTTTCCAATATGAGGTAGAGAATAATACAAATGGGCAGGAGATTGTTCCCTCCAGTCCTTATGATTCTCCGGTGCTAGTTTTGAACCATGCTACTTTCCCAGCAAGTAAGGAGAATGTACCAGAGGAGGAATCTGATTCTCAGGAAGGGAAAACAGATCAAATTTGTAATGGGGATGAAGTTGCTTAGCTATTCAATGAAGAAACAATGGATGATAATGGCCCCCTAGATCAGGAGGAGGCTTATGTTGAAGAAGTATAGATGTTTCAGAGGTAAGGTCTGAGAGATATGCCTCATAGGCGCCCATAGGCTGGGGGACCTTTCACCACTTCTATTCCTCCTAACAACTTCAGTACTCCCCTAGATCCTTATGCTAGCAATAATCCTTCTTATCCACATGTTTCTAGATAATATCTTTCGAAGGAAAGACAAGTTCAAACTTACCCACAGAAGGAAATAACTGTTCAGGAAAGCAAGGACAAGGCGGAGGAACCAGCTTCCACTGATATGAACGAAGAGCAGATGGCTTCGTATGTTGTTGAGGAATTCAAGAAACTAAAGGTAAATCTTTCACCATTTGAGCTATTAAGGTTCCCTCTCATCAGGAAGGCAGTTTTAGGTACTTATGATGCACATCCGGTGTCATTGGATAAATCTTCTGAGGATGTCAGTGGGACTTCTAGTTTCTAGCCTGAAAGAACACAAAATCGGACTAACTTGCCCCCTGGAGATAAAGGAAAAGAAATGGATAAGACTCAAGTGGCTCAAGTGGATACTCATCCTACTTTGTTTCAAGGGAAGACAGAAACGCCACCATTTCTGATTTTGGTGCATATATTCGGTAAGAATCTACATAATTATTTATTAGATTCTGGTGCTTCCACCAATGTGATGCCATTTGGAGTTTGTAGAGCTCTAGGAATTACACCTGTTGACTCTCAGAAGAAGGTGACTCAGTTGGATAGAACTGAAGTGAACGTGGTGGGAGAGTTAAATATGATTCACATGCAAGTAGCTTCAGATACAAGAATTCAACAGGTTATCAATATTCAGGTAGTTGATATCCCTGATGCGTATGGTTTGATTCTAGGAAGAGATTTCACTAAGGCTTTGAATGGATATGTGTCTACTGATCACTCTCACATGTGGCTTCCCTAGAAAGGGGTGCCCAATCAGATCAGGATTGAGAGAGAGCCAAGAATGAAATACATGATCACAGAATACCAAAAGACTTCAACAGAGGTTCTGATATCTGAAGTTGGCATGGGAAATTATGTGTTGTCAACACAGTATGAGGAGTCAGACTCAGAGGAGATATTGATGCTGCACACGATGCCCATTGATGCTGAGACAGGATCCAACCCTGTTACTATTTTGACAAAATCAGTGGAGGAAGAAGAAGAAACCGAAGACAATCAGATTAGTCTATTAGACAGTTTTTAGGAATTCATCAAGCAATGTGTTGACAATCAAATGCATCATGGTAGAAGGACAAGCTTTGAAGAATTACTCTTACCTAATTGGTGTAGAGTTCATAATGCTTCCCACTCAGAGTTGGAGTGTTGTTTGTGCCAAACAGTAGTAGAACAAGTACAGAATGTATGAATCCAACCTTGGCAGTTAAAATAGGTGAGCAAAACCCTCAGGAAGAATATCAAGGAAAGGAGTCTGTGCCATCCAAAAAATTATCTAGCAATATTAAATCAAAAGATGTGATGAAGAAGACTACCATTGTTGAATGTTGGACTCTCAGGTTTGATGGATCCAAATCCAAACATGGAGCTGGGGCAGGGTTTGAATTGATCAGTCCGAAAGGTAAGAATTTCTTTGCAGCTCATAGACTCCAATTTCATTGTACAAATAATGTGGTAGAGTATGAGGCATTAATTCATGGACTTCTCATTGAACTTAAGAAAAAGGTTAAGATTATGTAGGTCTTTGGTGATTCTGAGTTAGTAGTTAAGCAAGTAAGGAAACAATATTCTTGCCACGATAGAAGAATGACTAATTATAGGCATAGAGTATGGGACCTCATTGAGGGACTTGATGCCTTCAACATTCAGCTAATACCACGGCTGAAGAATCAAACAGCTGATTCTCTGGCTCAGGCAGCAAGCACTCTGCAGCCTTTATCTTTGTCAGGTTTGAAGAAATTCACTGTAGAATTGACTCCTGTGCCATCGGTTCCAGAAAATATTACTAACTTTCAGGTGTTCAAAGATGACAAACATATTCTGGATTTTATCACAAATACATACATGTTTGCTTCTCAAATCATTGATGAGACAGAGCTTTAGGAAGCAGAACTGGATTTAGGAGTTATGAACTTAAAAACAAATACTATTCCAATGGGAATGGTACAGTTGGAGAGAATCTTTGATATGGATAAAATCAAGGATCAGGAACAAGAATCAAAGAAGGAGTCTATTAGTGGACAGTGTGATACTTATAATATGGGAACTGAAGATAACGCCAAGAACATTTTTATTGGCAAAGTGTGCACTCCACAAGAAAGACAGGGAATAATTGTAGCATTGCGTAGCTTTCCCGATATAGTAGTCTGGAGTTATGAGGACTTGAAAACTTATGATACCTCAATCATAACTCATACTATCCCTTTGAAGCCAGATACCAAGCCCTTTAGGCAAAGGCAGAGACCTATCAATGCATTATTGGAACCAGTCATACAAAAAGAAGTCCAGAAGTTACTGTCCACCAGAATTATATTTCCTGTCAGGCATTCAACATGGGTGGCCAACTTGGTTCCAGTGAGAAAAAAGAATGGAGAAATCAGACTCTGTGTTGATTTCAAAAATTTGAACAGATCTTCAAAAAAAGATAACTACCCAGTCCCGTCACTGGATGAAGTGCTTCAAGTGGATTAATGGATCGAGGATGATGTCCTTTACGGATGGTTGACCGAGGAATTTCATCAAGTGATGGTTCGATATGAGGGCCAACTGGAACCACAAGACTTCCTTCACAACTAAATGATTGTACCTTTTCCCTCTGAGGAGGAGAATGCCATTTGGGCTCATTAATGCAGGGGCCATATTTCAAAGGCCCATGGATATTGCTTTTAAAGATATCATAGGAAAGTGCATCATTATTTATATGGACGATCTAACTATGTTTTCAAAAAATAGAGGGGATCACATCTCAGATTTGCACAAAGTGTTTCAAAGGTGCAGAGAATTTGGCATATCTTTGAATCCTAAAAAGTGTATTTTTGGAGTAACAGAGGGAAAGCTGCTAGGGCATGTGATATCAAAAAAGGGAATTGCTATCGATCCAGAAAGAGTGGAGGCTATATTGAAGATTTAGCCCCCTACTAGCAAAAAGGAGATGAAATCTTTCTTTGGCAAGATCAACTTCGTCAGAAAATTCATTACTGGATTTGCTGAAATTGTCAAGCCATTGAATGCAATGTTGAAGCAGGATGCCAAGGTCGAATGGACTATAGAAGCAAAGGAGGAATTTGCAGAAATTAAAAGAGCCATTGCTGATGCTCCGGTATTGGTAAGTCCTAACTACATCAAGCCTTTTCACATCTATTCATTTGTTTCAGACCATTCATGCGGAGGAATGCTAACTCAGAAGTCTGATGAGGGAAATGAGCATCCCATTGCTTTTATGAGTGCCCCATTAAAGGATGCTGAATTGAGATACCCAAGTGTAGAGAAGTAGGCATATGCTCTGGTTAGAGCAGTGAAGAAATTTAGAGATTATATCCTCAGGAATAAGGTGTATGCAATTGTCCCGGACTCTACAGTCAAGTTACTTCTTATGCAAAATGAATTAGGTGAGCGCATAGCTAAATGGGTGACAATGCTACAAGAGTATGACATTGAGATCCAGCCCATGAAGTTGGTAAGGGGACAGGGACTCACTCAAACTATGGCAGAAATAGGTCCTGAGCTGACTGTCCAGAATTATAACATTGAAGAGGTTTCCCCAGGTGGCTGGTATGATGACATAGTTTATTATTTGCTGAACCAACGATCTCCAGGTCATCTTAATGTTGTCCAAAGGAGAGCCCTATGATTGAAAAGCGATAGTTTTATGCTAAAGGGAGCTGTTTTGTACAAGAAAAATCATACGAGCATTTATTTGAAGTGTCTTGAGAGTAAGCGAAATTTGAGAGATGATAAATGAGTTTCATAGAAGGAGTAGCCTTGATAGCGGTTGCGTTGCTACAACAAATAAGATTTTTGAGGGCAAGATATTCGCATTACTATTTAAATATATCCACCATCATGTCGGGACACATACTGCGATACCCGGAGACCCGCCTGGCACCAAGGTATGCAGCAGCTTCCCTCAACGATCCAGCAGCGAGGTAAAAGGCCTTTGCTTTCAGGTGGGGGGAATGGATACCATAGGTCCCATCAACCCACCATCTTTTACAGGGACTTCAAAATTACATTCTCACTATTCTTGATTATTTCACCAGATGGTTTGAGGCTTTTTGTGGGAGCAAATGTACATCAGAGGGAGTGATTGATTTCTTATAATCTGCTATTCTTAATCGATTTGGATGCCTTGTTGCTATTGTCTGTGATAACGGTCCTGCTTTTGTGTCTTTAAAATTTTCAAATTGGGCCTTTGAGCATGGAATTATTGTGAAGTTTGCATCTAATTATTATCCTCAGGGTAATGGGTTAGTAGAATCCTCCAATAAGAACTTATTGATTGTTATCTATAAGCTATTAGAGAGGAACCCTAAGGACTGGCATACCCAGCTTCGATTTTCCCTTTGGGCAGATCGTACAAGACTTAAGTCATCCATTGGAACATCTTCCTACCACTTGGTATACGGTCTAGAGCTAGTATTCCCCATTCAACTCAAGATCTCAACTTTACAGTTTATAAATGAGTTTTATGATGAAGGGGACAGAAGGGAGGCTAGGTTGACAGAACTATTGCACCTTGAGGAGAAACGAGACAATTCCCTTGAGAATTTTGCCAAACATCAGGGGGTCATTAAGAGGTGGTTTGACAGGAGGGCTAAAGTCAAGGCCTTCAGGATTTCTGACCTAGTCTTATACTGGGATAAACCTCATGATCGAAAAGGGGACCATGGGAAATTTGATAGCTTCTGGCTTAGTCCATATCAGTTAACTGAAATACTTGGAGATATGCCTTAAGATGCGAAGACTCTCACGGGAGGAGAAATAATTCCACTTGCTATCAATGAGAGTATTTGAAACAATATTTCTAGTCTGAGTTGTTTTAAAAGCTCTACGCTTTGTACATATGATTTGATTTAGGCCACTTTTTGTTTGCTTTTTTGGTTAGAGTAGGTTTTCTTTCGTTTGTTTGTCTTGGTTTGTGTTGCTCTTGCTCTCGGTTTCTTCTCTTTTGGGGATCTTTAGGTGCATCTGTATGGCAATGGTGACTAAGTAGGTCTGATGTTCTGAGTATTTTCCTTACAAACTCTAATCATCCTTCCAGGATACCATGGTACGAACTCTCCACCCACTGTCACTTATTCTTATGTTGAAGCAAAAGGTTTTCTAGTCAGTTTGAATGAAATATATGAGGGTCTCATACTTTTAATTATTAATACCTGAAGTTGCAGAAGGTCCTTATAAGGTCTGAATAGGTGAAAAATCTTTTTCTGCTTTAGTGCCACTGTGGTTCTCATCCCACAGTCCATGGACTTCCCAGCATTCTGAGTTGAATGAAATAGGGTCTTGAAAAGAAATATCAAAGAAAAGAAAAAAAGCAAAATATTGAAAATCAAAGGTTTGAGATTCAACTTATTAGGGGGACCTGAATATCTCTGGGGCTATGGAATGTGGCGGTAGAGCTATGTTCAAAGAGGATAACAGCGATAATGCAAACCTCATTGGGACTGTAAGATGGCTGGTAGCGTGAGCTCTATCGATTCTTGTTGAAATTATGAATCTTTCGTGGCATTCATACCAAGTTTGGTCTTTATTGTAAGCTGAGGGTGGTAATGAATGCATAGGCCTACACGCTTGGTATGAAACTTTTGGAAACATTGAAATACTGTTTAACATGAGTGGTGGCTGCGTCTCTGGGTTGAACTTGTGGTTAAAGTTCTTGATTCGGTTTGTCATCAATGCTTTCAGTGGCGAACACAGTAGTCGCCATTTTGTTGTGTAGTTTTTGCACACATACTTACTTGAATTAGGGACCCTCTTTTCTAGTGTCTTTTGACCTTTGGTTTTATTAGATTTTCCTTTTGGAGGTCTTGACATGTTGGTCTTATTGGCTTTGATCTTGTCTTGAGGCTTGAATTGGCTAAAATTGAGTTTTAGGCAAAATTCAAGTTTTCATCTGAATCCGGGATTTTCCAGTTCCAACGGATTTTCCCGGGCCCTGGTTCATTGTCTGACTATCGCTGAATTTTCCAAATCCGGGTTTCTGCCTAACTCCGGGATTTTCCTGTTCTGGTGGATTTTCCCGGGCTACGTCAAAATCCCAAACTTCGTTATATTCCCGGTTTCTGCTATTTCCGTGGAATTCGTGTTCATCCAGATTTTCCACGTATCTTGGGATTTTTTGAAATTCCGTCTCGGGCTCGGGTTTCCGGATTTGTTAGGCGCATCTTGTCATTCATTAATGCCTAGGGTACCATTGCTCAGACACATATGTGGGTGGATTTAAAACCTTTTAGGCCACATTTCGACTTCATTATTCACTTGTTTGCTACTAAAACGTTTGAGTGCATTCCTTGCTCAAGCTTTGATCATCGATTTCGAGCTGTTTGCGTGTGATTTGGTGGAGTGCAGATTAAGGTTTCCATTGCTAGGGCATTCTCGTCTCACAGTCGCTTCTTCAAGCTCGAGTTTCATCCACGCTGATCCATGGTAGGTTATCATTGGCCCTTTCATTTGTTTGCATGATGATTGAACTGTTCTATGTTGATTTGTGGTCATTTTGGGTCGGCCCATGTTTAGTCACGATTTTCCTCTTATTGAATTAGGGTTGGACCTATCTCAAAACCTCATCACCTGTGCCAGGAATATTTGTATTTATTAGATGTTAGATGGGTCAGTGTTGATGGACGTTCGGGGTAGGATTTGTTTCTAGATGCGTCGTTCATCATATTTGGCGAGATTAGGGTTTTGGGTATTTTGCTCGAAACTGCCAACAATGGTTAAACCGTCATAATTTTATATCTTGCACTGAGGTTTAACTCGCCCCTGCCTTGTGAGGATTCAGAATGCCTTGGATTGACCTTTGCAGTTAGTATTTTAGACCTCGAGCCTACACTGTTTTCCGTGGCAGAAGTCTGGTCATGAAATTAAGGCATCGTTGTTTTTCATGGAGAGTGGTCATTTGAGAGCCTTGAGAGTTTGAATTCATTTACATTCTGAATCTTGATTGGTTGGCATCGATTTTGAAATCATTTGAATCCAAGTAGAAAATATTGCATGATCATTCGGTCGCCAATCCGCGTGTCGTCGTTCATCCGGTCCCCGTGCTGTCTGCGGAATTTCTGCACACCCGGATTTTCCCGGTTTCGGCTAATTCCATGGAGTGCAATGATTTTCGGAACACTTCGAACTATCTGCGAAAATCTGTCCCATCCGGATTTTTCTGGGTTTCCTGTCTGGCTTTATCCTTTTTGATTTTCCGAAGATAGGATTAATGGGGTGAATGCTAATTGCTTATTTCTTGTCGCCAATGAGAAAATTACATGATAATCTTATAATCTTTTGCTTGTACTGATGATTTATGTGACTAATGAGGTTTTGGCAGCAAGAATCCATCTGGGTCGGATTTCTCCGAAATTCTGCCCCGACGTAATTTTCCCGGTTTACAGTATTTTCCCGGACTGCTTCATTTATCCGAATTTACAGAAATTGGCAATTTGTGATGGATTTTAATTGCCTTATATGATTTCATGCTAATCTTTTGGTCGAAATATGGATGATAATTGATACTTATGATGATTTCTTGTGAATGTAGGCCAAATCAAGCAAGGCTGCTGCGGGAAATTCCAAAGGTGACACGGAGGGGTCATCTATTTCAGAAGCAGAAAGGCTAAGATTGGACACTAGAAGTTAGTTGCCAGAAAGCAAGGTATCTTCCATATGGTCTGAGGTGTCTGACACTAATGTGGGGGCCTGCAGATACGAGGAGTTCAAGCAGAGGACAGCTGAGAAGAATCTGTCAATCTTAAGGAATGGAATGATAAAGTCCGGACTGGTGCATGTGTCGGGGTTTCCTCCAGCGATCCAGTGTTATGAGTTGATCTTAGAGTGTGCCCGACAGTATGATTTTGAAATGCAGAGGGTTGTCAGTACTGAGGGAAGAGTCTTGGCCAATTTCAATCCTGTCTCCATTGCTCAAGCCTTTGACATGCCTGATCTAGCTTCAGTGTGTGCTTTAAACATGGACTTGGCCAGAACATATTACGAGAATGAGCCCATCAAAGCTCAACAAATGATTAATGCTTGGTTGGATAAGCCAAAATCACACTATTCTAAACTACCCAAGTACTTGCACAGAGTTAAATTCAGGTTGGATATTTATGATGCCATAACATTTTTGAGCAGAGTGGTAGGTTTGAAGACCACCAGAGTATTGGAGAGTTGGATGGTCCATGTGATCACCAAAATTAAGCAGGGGACCAATTACCATTGGGCCGGGCTTATTAGTTCTGAAATTGATAAACAGCTAAGGAACGTCCTGGAAACTAAGAGGTTCACCATGTCCTCGTATGTGATGTATGTGTTAGCAAGATTCTACCCATACAGGGGTTTGAATCCATGAGGGACATTCAGACAAGACATAGTTTATGAAGTATACCCGGAGTTGCACCTAGGACACCGGGACTACCGAAGGGCTAATGATGCATTCACAATGCATACCACTAGGATGCTTCAGAATGCCGAGCATGTGAGACTGTCAGATGGAGCCAAAGGGTTGATAAAGAATTATGGGGCCTGGTTTATCCAATTCCCCACCACCTACATTAGGATTGATGGATTTCCGGTTGCTCCATACAGGTTACCTCAGTATCCTACTGATCACATTGTGTTATTGGAGATTGTGAGACAGATATGTGAGTTTGATGCCATCGTCAAGAGGGAGAAGCATAAAATAGGCTTTGGTGGGGATTTCCCTCTTGGAATTAGTGTAGCAGAAGTGTGCCCTTCCATTCAATTAGCACACACCGCAGGTGATGAATTGGAAGCATATGGTTTCTCCTTCCACTCCAACAGAATGAACTTTGATATCATAGGAGAAGCACAGAAGAAGGCTACCAAGGAGTATCGGCATAAAGATGACCCAGAGGACTATTGGGCCAACATCAAGGATGATCTTGAGGCCAGAAAGAAGAGGTATTCTAGGCTCCCTGTGGATGTAATCAGACAGTACAATGTCAAGTTGATCCCGGACCAATTGCAAGATGATGGAAACCTGGTACAAGACCATGTATATAAAGTTGTGAAGGACAGGTCATTCGGGGAAATCAACTAGAATGAGGATGAGGTCATAGAGTTGGAGGACCTAGTGGCCCCCGTTATGAAATTTACCTCTTCTTGGTTGAAGCACAAGGTTTGGGAGCTTGAGAGCGAGAAGGTAACCTGTACCTTCAATCTAATGGGAAACCTTAACCCAATGTCTACTTCAGAGTAATCCGGGGATGATGACCCCAAAGAGAAAACCAAAAGGAGCTCCCCTTTCAAAATAAAAATCAGAGGCCCTAAAGAAAGTGAGCCGGAACCAAAGAGAAAGCCCATGGGAAAGAAGAGAAGTCAGGCTTTGAAGATAGGCAGATCTTCTGATGAGGAAGAGTTGGAAAAAGCAGAAGAAGAAAGTGCTCCCCCACCACCAAAGAAAACCAGAACAACCAGGGTCTCAAAGGAGAAGGTTCATGATGCATCAAAGGATGAGCCCCCTATTGTTGATGTAGAGAGTTCAGGGGAAAGGACCAAAGTCTATATGAGGAGATCCAGGACTCCTTCTCCCAAGGAGGTTTTGCAAAAGATGGACCCTTCCTCAAACATACCAGCTGTAGAGCCATCTAAGGATGCTTCACCTCCACCAAGCGTACCTGAGCAGGAAATTCCTGAGGAGCATGAAACTAGCGGAGAGGCGGAGCCATTCAAACTAGGGACACTCTTTGGTGAGGTAGTTGGGCTTGAGGCCAAAGAGGTAGAAAAACATCCTTTTCCTCTAGTGATGTATGAAGATTCTCCAGAAAATGGCAGAGGAGGCGGATTGCCTGAGCAGGAGGAGGGCATCCCTGTTAAAACCCCATCACCGGTGCAAGAGGTGGAGCTTGAAGAAGGTGATCAAGGTGAGCAGCTCCTTGAAAAGGAGCAAGATAAAACAATTGAAAAGGAAGAAGGGAAAACAACATAACAACAGGAAGAAGCAAGAACAGAGGAAATCTGGGTAGAACCTGCAGCCCCAGACTGGCTTGAAAAAGAGATTGCAAGGAAGAAATAGGTAGTTATCGAAGACACTCCCTTGGATTGGGATGAAATGCTATCCAAAATTGGCAAAGGAAAGAAAAAGAAGGCAGCTAAGGTAGTCTCAAGGATGGAGAGAGATGAAGCAAATAACCGAGTTATCCACATTGCCAACCCTGCCACGAACAAGACAAGAGAAGATGTCACTAGTGGAGATTACAATGTACAAACTATTAACCTAGGACCGGCATCCATGGAGCAGGATATAGAGGAATATGAAGGGTCTAGTGCTGTGGTCATCGGCAGATTGAGGAAGGAGACCCGAACCAAGCACGAGCTGAGGAAAGAAAATGAAAGACTTAGGAAATGCTTGGAGGAGGTAATGAAACCCTTGCAATCTCTCCACCCATCTTCTTTTGCCACTCCTGGCTTTCTGCCCAAGGAAACTATCTTTGAGATTGAAAAGATGAAGACTTCAGCTCAAACTGCAATCGATTGGTTGAAGGATGTGCAAATGAAGGGAGATAGTGCAATCAAGGATATCCTGTCAATTGGGAAAGATGCAATCCAAGCCAAGGAATTATTGGAGCATGTGCTGTCTCATGACAAGGAGGACATTGACCTTCTATTACAGAAATCCAAAGTCATCATGGGACATGGTAAGAATCAATTGGCTACAGATGGAATCCTTCCTTCCTTCAGATTAAATGAACCCTGGGAATGGTTTGAGGCTCTACAGATTCGGCATAAGGCCATGAAGAAGATCCAGAAGCGAAAGAAGCAAATAGATGGTAATCTTACTGGGGTGTATGAGGGCTACATTGCATTCTTTGAGGTTATGACTGGTAGGAGAAAGATTGCTCCCAAATACCTAAGTCTGGAGCAACACAGGGAATGGTGGCATGAAGTTTATGCCCCAGATTCTGAGAGTGTTATAACTGGCCACCAGCTAGATGATGCGGCCACCTACTTGGCAGTGATGGATAAGTACCAGGCACATAAGGATGATTGGGATAAGACTATTGACCAGTCAAAAGAAGAGATTGATTCCATTCAATGCAGACTTAAGATCTTGCCTTGCCACCTGTCACCGAATTGGATAGAACATTCTTTAAGGTTCAAGGATCGTTTGCTCAGGGCAAAGATAAGGGAGGCAGTATTTAATGCCATTTTGAGATTTTTTCTTCCCTATTATCATAGGGCATGCATTGGACCAGACTACATTGGGGATTGTGTCAAGGCTGACCTTGATGGTGGATGGCATTTAATGTGCGCCTTATTTTGGTTTCCTGGGCTGACTTGTTTTGGTGATTATTCTTATTTTTTAAATGTTTGGCTGGGCTGACATGTCTTGAGAGTTTGATATAAAGGAATTTTTTCCTCATTGTAAGACATTAGATATTAGAGAAAAGAGAAGAGATAATAGAGTTAAGTTAGAAAGAAGAGTTAGAGTATTTAATCAATTTCTTGAAGCAAGTATTGTAAGCAGAACGGTGGAATTGTTGCAGCATTTTGATGATCTAATACAGTTGAAAACATTGTGGTTTTCCTGGTGCAATCTCTTGTGTTATTTCATCTTGCATGGTTCTTGTTGTTTCATCTTTTAAATTGCTTGAAGATTTAGGGTTTAGTGTTGAGAATTAAATTAGTTTGGTGAATGATGTTTATGATTTCATATTTTGAATGTTTGTAGCAATCCCTGGTCTATACTCCCAGTAACTATCTGATTGTAGTAGGTTGGTGAAGTCAACTTGGACCATATATTTATGTGTGCTTAGTTTGATTGTGGATGAATATCTATGATTTGAAAATCTATACACCTTAGAAGATTGCACCATTCTTGTGATATTGCATTGTGGGTTAA
>VDFB02163935.1:0-21542 GCA_007258455.2 Sequoia sempervirens
CTTGCTTTTGTACCAAAAATGTACGGATGAGTGAAGGATCTTGATGCAGAATGACAATTAGAATATCAGTCCTGTAAGTTAAACAGATAACCATAATGATTATTTTAAAATTGAATGGTTCCCTAAACACAAAACTAAATGAACATAATATGAGAAATCCATACCCTGTCAGTCGAAGGAGTTTTTCTTCACTTTGAAGAGCACTAGTAATAACTTCAAACAAACCTTCGTCAACTAGGAACATAAGAGAATTTGTTCACGTCGATGTTGCAGAATAAGCATGCATGTTTGGCATTACATTGCTTGCTTGTTAAGAAAATGGAGAGAAGATTTCATTATATAGAAAAATAAATGCATGTTAAGAAGGTGAATGATGAGATGAAGAGACTAAAAATAGCAAACTACAAAATGGAAGAAAATCTACAGAAGACATGCATGAGTTAAAGATAGCAAAGTCGTCATGACACAGGCATAAAGAGAATCTCCAAAAGACATGCATGAGTTAAAGATAGCAAAGTCATTATGCATTACATTGCACATGAACATAAAAATAAATCATTAAACAATTCATTTACCTAAAATAGTTAAGATGACCATTAATATTACATTTATTATTTTAATAGAAATGAAAATAAATATTAAAATATAAATATAATATTAACAATTTAAATATTATTATAATCATTAAAACATATATAAAACTCATATAAAAATAAAATATAAAGATATTAATATAAAATAATATTTATATACTAAAAATACATTTATGAGCAACCAGCATAGTCATAATAATAATAGGCAGCGATTCATTAATGTTTTGAAAAGGGCAGTAGTTATGTATGCCAACGATTATAATCATTTAAGAAAAGAATGATTGGAAAAGGGAACATTTATTCAAATAGACATAAATAAATAGAAAAGAAAATATCAATTATAATTACTTAAACAAATATATGATAATTGAAAAAACAATAAGTAAAACTAGAATTTTAACCGTGGTGTTTTTATGTTTTTGAATTTCTAAATAATTTTAAATTTACTTTATTAAATAAAATTATTATTATAGCTAATTGATCTATTAAATGCAACAAATGTTTTGTTTATTTTTTTATTTTTGTTGTTCTAATGAACACATCATTTTGATTTTACTACTTAAATTGTAATAATGATTACTTAAATAATTAGATTAAATTAATTAGATTCTTCTAATTTATTTAACATAATTAAATAAATAAGGGGTCAAATCATACGTGTGTCCTACTTTTTGATTCAAATGGTGACACTTAAATCAATATTTTTAGTCAAATTTTACTTTTTCACTTATAGCAAACAAACTATTAAGAATTTAGAGATGATGTGAGCTAGGGATTTGTAAGATTTTATGTGTAGATTATATTATATGTTTACAATAATAATAAAAAAATTGTTAAATTTGTTAACAACTTTCTTTTCATACTTATAGTATTTTTAATAATTGAGATTTCATCTAGTATAACTTTTTTAGAAGAGATCACTAATATTGATTTCTAGTACATGCATATATTTTTCTAATTTTATGTTGTGTATTTTATTTAAATTATTAATTTTGAGTTTAGATTAATTATAATTTAGAAATCTCTCTCTCTATATATATATAAATATAATTATTATTATTTTGTTAAATCAAGGACATCCATACTAAGTATAAATATGTTTTAAAAAAACACTTATGTTTTAAAAAAAACTTGTTTTTTTTTAATTTTTCCATTTGTGTTGAATAGAGACCTTTATGTTACTGATATGGGTGTGGTTTGGTGGTCAAGTCGCTTGGTTGTTGTGGCAGCCACGGGGGTTCAAACCCTTGCTGGGCCATTGTGCTAAGAGCAAAGATGAATAAATAGCAATTTTGAAAATAAACTATAAAACTATAAGATTAGAAAAAAATAAAATAGTTAAATTTTGCCTATATAACCACTAAAATAGCAACAACTTAAAATACAAGGAATAAGAGCAAAGATGAATAAATAGTAATTTTGAAAATAAACTATAAAACTATAAGATTAGAAAAAATTAAAATAGTTAAATTTTGCATGCGAAAAATAAGTCAATTTTGAAATTTCTCAGCACAATTTGATTGAAGATTTCAATTTTATTTAATAAAATAAATTTAAAATTGTTTAGAAATTCAAAAACATAAAGAACACCACCATTAAAATTCTAGTTTTATTTATTGATTTTTCAATTATCATATATTGTTTAAGTAATTATCATTGATATTTTCTTTTCTATTTGTTTTTAAATGTTTTGACGGTTTCAAAATCATAAAAAACAACTCTTTATCTTATTTTTTAATATAATTTATTATTTAACAATTAAAATTAATTTTGACCAATTCTGGAAACAATGGAGAATCTCATTTTAATAAGTAACTGCATGTTAATATTCCATAAAAAAAATCCTTTTATATAACACAATCAGTAAATTAATTCTGGCTCTTTCGAACCTCCAATTATATTTTGAATATGTTTCAAATTGGTGGATTAAAAAAGACTTGATATACAATCAACTTATATTTTAGGACAACATTTAGTAATTTATCATTTGTTTGTCATAATTTTTATATAATCATTTTAGTAAGCTTATACACATTGATATGAACATAATAACTTCAATCATTTATATATTTTGAAATCAAAATTTTTATCAAATTATATAGTTTATCTTATAAAAAAAAATATTTAATCATTTATACTCTACAAAAATATTTTCAGCATACAAAATGTCCTATTTATTAAAATTAATGAATTTATTATAAATAAAAATATTTAAAATAAACATGAAAGTACTATTGTATTCTTTGTTTTCATGGTATTTTTAAAAGTGTCTCATTGCTCAATTGTTAATTCAAAATCTAGGTTGATTTTCACTTCAAACTTTTAATGTTTTCATGATAAAAAAATGCCATATGCATCATAAATGGCAATTATTTTGGTGATGAATTTTTCTTCGTGTCCTTCTATGGCAGGTACAAATAAAAGATCGAATGAAGCATGATTATTGTATCATTTTGAATTTCACACTTTTACTGAGGGAGGTATAAGGTAATTATTTTACCTGAGAGAAAGGCAGATTGGTAAAACGAGATAATTAATCTCTTCAGGTGAATTTTAGGGGGAGATTATATTGGAAAAACCCATTAGTATCGAGCTGAATATATTTAAGGTTTCCTTGATGAAATAAAGGCATGAAATATAAAGGACAGAAGAAATTTATCAAAATGTGCAATAATATTGAAAAGTAATGATTTTTTTCTGAAGATTTAAAGTGCTTGTGTTGGGAGCTAAGATAATTTTATGGAATTAGGTAATTATTTTACCTAAAAATATTTTTATGTGAAAAGGAAAATGGATCAATTTTTACCCTAGGGTTATAAAAGGGATAATTATTTTTACCTGAAGAGCATACTGAAGATACATACAAGTAAAAAGTGAAGTGAATTTTTCCAACGAAAGAAGATTATTATTGAATTAATTTTCACAAAGGATTAAGATTAAAATATTTGATTTGTCAGAGGCAGCAATTAAATATTTTTATTTTTTCTAAAGTGTTGCACAAAAGGAAGAGTTATTACCCGGATAGATGCGGATAGCCCATGAACATGGGCGGGGGTAGTAGCAGTCAGTACAGAAATTTTATAAAATAGGTATGCATGGAAACATAGTGGTGTTGAAATCAAAATCTGGTTCAAGCTTAGAAACGAAGGCCGGCAAAACTAAAATTACAAAACATCCATATACATACTTGCCGGAAATGAAGGGAAGAAGTGAGTGTTGATGGCCAGTATGCTGGAATTTTTGAAAGTTTGCAAACCCACACAATAATGAAAATCCAAACATGAATGAAATTTAGTGAAAGTCGTCTACATAAGCATGCTAAAATAGAATGCACTCAAAAAGAAGAATAGATTTGACCCAAAACCAAGCAAGGAACTACTTTTTTGGTAAACTCTTATCAACTTCATTTGTCAAGATAATAAAATAATATCATTCTTTTCAACCAAAACCTTATCACTTAATTATTCTTAATCATAAGCAAGCGTTGAATGCCCTTTCAAGGCCCCCCTCTCCACCACTTTTATATATTATTCTCCATTTTTTTTATTCAAGAAGGTATAAGGTAGAGATTGCCACATAGCTTAGATGGGGGTAAGTAGAAACATTAAGAATGGAACAAGATAGCCAATAATGAGAAAGAGAAAATATACCTAATTGAAGAATAACTCCTATTTGAGGATGTTGGTGGAAGGTTTGTTGAGTTACTCTTCTTTATTAATATATTTATCTATTGACTTGTGTATATTTTTAACTATTTAGTTTTGGGTATGTCTTTTTTTAAGGTAGATTAGATGAAATTTTTATTGGGGCTTCGGTTTATATAATATTATCATGATTTATATGTAGAATTAAAAATATAAATATGTTATTTTAAAAGAATATATGAATATTTTACATAACAAATAAAAAATAACATTTGATGAATCATTTTCATATAATTCTTTATTTTTTAATATTTGTTGTTGCATTTTTATAGTCTATCACATATTTTTCTCTCCATGTCAACATTATGGGAGCACCACTCAATTGAACGTTGTTTTGAACTTCAACTAAAAGTTGTGAGAAATGTAGACCAAAATGCATGTCTTTTTTATGACAAGTATGGTGAATAAATTGACATAGAAAATTTAAAAAAAAAAAAATCTCAAGTTCTACATAGCCATTATGGTGGGTGTCTCATAGACTAACCAAAACTTTACTAGTATCAAAGCAATATGCCCTCAGGATTTCTACTTTTTAATGAAGATCCTTTATGTCTTCATTCCTAATGACATAGTTGCAAATGGACTTATTTTTATGGAACTAATTAATATAATTATATATGAACAAATGGAATACATTTCTATAAAGTTGGAATCATTTTTCCATCATGTTATTCATTCCTATTTATACATTCTATTACACTTGGTTCCATGTTATCAATGTCCACACATATTATTTCATATCTAACTTTTATTATCCCCTTTATTGTCACCCATATCTACAAATTCATTCTCTACCTAGATATTATTACTTCCATGTCCTAAACCAATCACATACATACAAGATTGATCCTACACCTATGGATTTGACCCCTAAATTTTTAAAATTTAAATTCAAAATTTGGTTGTATCCTTACTATTTCTTTCTCAAGTTGATCCAACTTGGTTCAAATTTGGAGTGATTTAGTACTATATACTTATATTCCAAGGAATTCAATTGTATTTATTTAATCATCCTCTTATATCCAATAAACATTCACAAAATCCTATGAAATGGATAAAAGAATCATTTGAGGAATTCTTTAACTACAACACGGAAACAAACTAATCCTACATTATCATTCTAGAACATATACATGTTATTGTTCTTAGGAATTTCCACGAGTGTAAAGAATGGTATTTCTAGGACGTTGACCTATTGGTTTTTTCCTTGCTTACTGTGGTTATACCTTACATTGGATAAACCCTTTTCATTTCAATATACCTTGTAGCTCAATTAGTTTAAAGCACACATCACTTAATCTAGCTTATCTTTTAACACATGGGATTTTCTTCTCTATCATTTGTCTTGAGGAAAAATCAACATCTCACTCATCTTATGTATTTTTCCTTTATTAGCTCTTAATGTTCATAGTAATCTTAAAGGGCTCCCTTAATGTGTAGGGATCCTTATCCCTTAACAAATAGTTTATCTTGGCACAATAAGTATTGCAATATAGGGCAAGGAACATAGAACCATTTGGTCTCATGTATGCAATCCACTTGTGTGCCTATTCCTCGGGGTTAGATTTCTAACTTTTTAAACCTTGAGATTTGTTTGTGAATTGTGTTTTAAGGATTTTTTTCCCTAATTTGATTGTCACTTTTTGGAACCCACTCTCTTATCTTTCTTTCATTGTGAAATTTAGTCATGGCTTGTAATCAACACTTTTCCTTGGTCTATGACTATTCCTATATCAAATATCTTCACATGTTTTCAAAATTGGTTGAATCTTTTCCATTAATCCTTGAGAAAATTATATTCTTTTAACAAAGAGATGGTGCTCCACACCCCATGGATACATGTTGGTGTAAATAGGTAATTTTCCTAACTAGTTAATTAGTGGAGTCTTATTTATATGTCAAGTCCACTTAGGTCCTAGGAATATTCAAGTCATTTAGATAAGATTTTATATTTTTAGGTTTTATTAAATATTAGTGTCTTAGGTCATTTAATGATGGCTCATGTCATTTAATAATGACACAAGTCATTTAATGTTTTGGCATTTGGAGCTTCATCACACCTTGTCTATATAAGCAAGGTCATTGTACACTCTTGTAACATACCTCATCATCATCGGAAAGAGGTATTGGAAAAGGTGTTGCATGAAGTCGAGCTCGACCTCGAGTGGGCTAAAGAACATCGGGCGGACAATGAAGGTTATATCCAATTAATGACTAATAAAAATATGTCTGTCAAGGAACTAGATGTGGAAAAAGTTAAAGAATATCTCCATAAGAAGATGGAGGAGAGTGCAACGGACAACATATCTTCGGTCTTCATGGATTTTGTTGTTGGGGAATTCGCTCGATCAAAACAAATGGTGGAAGCCGCTTCAAAATGTACCAAGCATGGAGAAGAGATGGTTGTTAGATGCCTTCTTGATCCATACTTTTGGTTGTTTGTTGATGACATACAATTGTGTAAAGTTAGCCTGGACTTAGATTAACAGCTGCTCTAAATTTCTATTGTTTGTTCATGCTTATGGTGAATGAATAATTCAATATCCGTAGTCCTTTGAAGCTTGCACAAATTTCATGAGACTGTGTAGTAATCTGGTTAAGTGAAATTCTATTTTAGGAAGGTTGTCCATAGTAAAATCCTCCATGATCACTGTTCATTGCTGAATTTCAGGTCTAGGAACCTTCTCTCTTCCTTGCCCTTTTCCTTTTTTTTAATAAGTAACCTATGCTAAGGTTCATTGCACATTGTAAAGCTAAATCTTAAGCTAAAGATAGGAGTTCAAACTAATGTTCAAACCTGTAGCAAATTGCGTACTAACTTCCCACTTTGAGGAACTCCATTTTGTGATCCTACTTCCTTCCAGCCTAACTTCATGAGTCCACCGGGCTGTGATTACCACTTATTACAAGACTTTCTTCCAGCCTAACTTCAGAGAAATTAGCTTGGCGAATGAAGGTAGCAGGGTATTTCCAGATTCAATACTTTTACTTAATGCTTATTACAAGAGGAGTTTCCAGATTCAAGAGGAGTTTATTACAATGAGCCCAAGACTGTTGCAGCATCTTTCCAGAGCTCTGGGGGTGTTTTTTTATGAGGTTTCAAGTGCTCTTTCCTTGTTAAAAGTGTTTGGTGGTGTTTGGGAATGAAATGATGGATATTTACTATTTTTGAGTGAAATCCTTTTCTATCTAGCCCTGAAAACGACATAGCCCTGAATCTCCAAAAATTGAGCATAGCTCTCATACCATATAATATCATACACATAAGCTTTAAACTGGCAAAAGAAATTTGGTGATGAGGAGATAATTCATGCAAATTGAAATATACCTCCCTCTTAAGACACCTATTGATCAAGTTTCTCAACACTCATCTCTTCATCACAAGGCTATATGTTGATCTAAATTTTTTAGATGTACAACAGATGTCAGATAGCCCATGAATATCATTAATTTTTTTTTAAATGACTATCATGGGATGGTAACAGTCATTAAAATTTTATAAAATGATTGTCATGGGCTATAGATAGTCATTAAAAAGATTTTTGTTTTTGGATTTTTAATTTATTTCTGTATTTTGTATTTTTTAAAAATTGACATCCCATAGCAAAGAGAAATTACTTTGAGAAAATTCCAAGCTTTTGAACATATTTTAAGTTTCATAATTTGAAATCATCTAAAACTAATTGCAACTCCAACAAGGTGGTTGGTTTACGAGGAGGTCCTGGAATTGACACTTGGATAAGATCTTGGCATGAGGTATTTGTATCAAACATATATTTGGCTTATTGATTTATGTGCATTAAATGATTTTCTTTGAAGTGTAAGTGTGTTATGTGGTAAGTAAGTATATGGTAGCAGTGTATAACCTCACCATTATCTCATGAATGGACAATCAGACTATGGATATACTTTAGAAGGTGGACTTCACTAAGTATTATTTATGATGGATTGTGAATATATAGATGTTTATATGCAGAAATATACATCACTTACTACCAGGTAAATATGAATGTCTTCTTTAACAATCATGGTAATGTAAATGGTCTCCATCATGCTCATTCCTTTTTATTTTATGGACCTTGTAAATTTTCTTGTCAATGTAAGAATCTTAAGATCTTCTCTAATGTGTGACTTTGTTAATTACAATTTTTATTATTTTCTCATTCCTTTTTATTTTATGGACCTTGTAAAATTTAGAATGGATTGTTCCATATAGAAATTTTTTATAATATGCATACTTTATTTATCAGGTTGGAGAAACTTTGGTGGATTTAATTGTAGATGAAAATCATGAGACTTTAGTAAGTTGGGGACAAATGCATGGGTCCTCCACAGAGTCCTAGGAATTTGGTTTGCAATCTAGAGAGTCTTCGAATAGCATAGAAAATAGGGAAAAGGTAGTGTCTACTCCTGTAGTTTGTCATATGGCAAAGGAATATGGCATCAATTTAGAGGATATTCCTGGTATATTGAGTGTACAACATCATTTACTTAATAGCCTAACAATTGAAATTAAGGGCTTGACAATGGTACTAATTCACGAAAAATCTAGCATTTTAATGTATAAATCTAAATATAATATATGGATTACATCCTCTTAAAGTTAGTGTAAGAAAATACATAATTAATTTGAAGCTATCACCTATCTATTGAAACCTTTGTTGCACACACAACATCATTACTAAATGACCTGCCAATTTACCTCATGTACTACGTACCAAAAAATATAACAAACATTTTTCTAAATAACCTTCCAAAAAATATATTTTACCAATTGTATAATAATTTGTCACATGATGTAAAATCATGATTTTTTAAATTTTATTTATATTCTATATATACTTTTAAATTAAAAAATATTTTATCATTTTTTTAAAACAATATTTTTAGTGTATCTTTATTATTTTGTATACTATATAAAATATTTTAATGGTTTCTTTAAAATAGATAATTAAGTTAAATCATGGGAAGCTTATCAACAAGGAAGTGTCAAGAATATCAATCTGACAGAAAAAACAACAAATCCAAAATCCACACTCAAGAATTCAAAAATCCCAAATTTTGAACCAAAAATTCAAAAATCTCACAGAACTATGTCTTAACTTGTGAAAGATCTAAATTATTCCATACAAATAAAACCATGCAATATAATCAACCCACTAAAAAAGTCACAAATCAGCAAGAAAACACATAATAGATTCTACAATTTCAATGGAATTATTCCATGGATCATATATGAATATAGGCCGATTATTCTAGCAGGGTATTTCCAGATTCAAGAATTTTACTTAATGCTGATTACAATTAGCCCAAGACTGTTGCAGCATCTTTCCCACATTTTGTGCAAATTCTGCAATCAGCCTGTCTCTGTTTGAAAGGGCACCCTAAAGAACCATAGCTTTGACCATGGTGATAAAACTTAAGGCAGGTTTTGGTAAGTGAATGCATTTCACTAAACACCATGTTCAATATTCACGAAGATAGGCCCACAACTCTTTTTTCCACATAAACATCTGAACACAAAACTTTTCCCAAAATAGATTGTCATAATCAGCAAATTAGGCTCTTTTAGACCCCACACACAATCAACTCCATAGTTTCCAAGCCCATTTTCCTTGTATTTGCTTCAAACATGCCCAAATACATATTCCCAAATCAAATGAACCATCTTCCATTCCTAGTTCATAACATTTTGTCAAAGAATTAACTCAACCCTTCAACTCTTGAACCAAAATGAAAATGTTTCCAAACTATCTTAACAGGGTAATCTAATAAACAATTTTTCATTCTCAAAGAATCTATCAAATTCTGACTTGAACAGGCTTCTAATACACCTTTCAACATGTACAAACTCTTTACCAAAGAGAAACCCCAAATACACAAACAAAGAGATTACAATCTTCACTGTTCCAACCAGCACAATAGGCTTCCAAAGGTCACTCAATCTTTCTGATATGGCATGAAACCAACAAGGGAACTCTTAACATGGATCCAAAGCATTTAAGACCCCAAAAATAAGACTTTTTCAAATGGATTTATAGTTCTTCAAAATGGAAGGTAATAACTTTGCAAATTCTGTCCTAATTAGGATTGTGACAACTCTGTCATTCTAGGACAGTCAAATAAAAATGACATCAAAACACCTCAATACAGCAATATTTGTCAGGAAATGTATTCATAAACACCTTGGAATAGTTCTCAAACACTTCCCTGCTTGATGGACATTAATTTCAATAACAAAACTTTGAGAAAACTCATTGCTCATTGTCATTTTTCCATATTTTCCTTAAAAACACAGCCATAGGGCATATTAAAATCAATAGTAAACTCAATTTTCACATCTTACAAACTTGGAATGTTAAAGTGCAGATAGCAATGAACCTTTCCATGAGTTTTTAGCCTTACCCATTATTCAGAATGTGAGAAAAGTAATTTTCTTTACCACTATATGCCCTAGATGAGGGTTTGGGGTAGTTTGAACTAAAGACGCCATAACTTCTTTATTTCTCCATGAAATTAAGTCAGACCAAGTGTAAAATGATCAATACACACAATAATATATTTTTGAATGACTGTCCTTCAAATATCAAGTCGTACATGGCTGTACAGGAGCAGATATTCACGTTTTATTAGAAAAAACACAGAAATTTGCATGAAAAACAGGTTTTTCTCAATGATCTATCCATCATTTACATCCCTTTCCACCACCTCGACTTGTGAGAGGCTTATTTATGCCTTGAAAACAAAAATAACTCATAACAAATGCCTACAACTAATTCTAACTTCCACCTAACTAATGAACTTATCATTTACTCTTTTTTGCCTTTACGACAAGGTTTACAAGGTTTGTGTTTTTCCACCTTTTGAGTAACGTATACTATTTCCTATCAAATGATTAAAATGGTCTTGAAAGACCTTATCTAAGGCACATAAACTGCTTGAAGAATGCCTCTGAGATGTTTCCTCGGGTATTGCAATAATTGCAAAATATACATAAAATTGATTTCTTAAAAAGTCTTAAGAAACTTTCAAGCAAATGCAATTGGTAGGCATGGAACAAAATTCCACAACCTTTTCCAACATCCTCCTTACCTATGCCAAAATGGGAGCTTTAGAACAAGTTATTTCATGCAGGTAGATTAAAAAGTGTTGTCACGGTCAAGATGGGAAAAATGCTTTCCTTGAGTCAAGAAAAATGTCATAGATAAAAAATTATTTCTTGTCCAAGTATAGTCCAGATTTTTTGCATCTGTTAAGGTTGAGTTTTTTGCATTTTCTTGAGTTTTTTTGATGAATCTCTGATTCCTTTTGGTTTCATGCTCACTTGGATGATTTAGGAACTTATATTTACATGCATTTAACCTTTTGAATGACCTGAATAACATTGGGAATCAGTTTCTTGTGTTATATTGCTGACTGTCCTCAAAAAGTGCAGATTTTTCACTAGTTTTTGGTGGTTTTCATGGGTGTTTGATCCATTTCATGAAGGAATGATGCTATAACTTGTGAAATGGATATGTTCTAACATGTATAATACAAATATACCAAGATGACATGTAGGTAAGGAAGAATACTTGGGTGTACACCATGTTTTTACAATGCAAAGTGCATGAAAATGGAGGCTAAAGTGTAGCAGCAGAAGATCTACCTTAATAAGGGGTATATTTCTGAGTTGAAAGTATTTATATATGTTGATTTATTGGTGAAAAGTCCAAGAGAAGGTTTTGGAAGTGTTGGGAAAGCTAATTTTCAAGAGGCCCTAGTTTTGGAGCAATTTAGTGAGTGTTTTGTGTTTGAGGGTGTCAAGGCTGTCATAGGCACCTAAAAACTTGAAAATCCTTGGTTTGGGAACATTTTAAGGTACTGTTGAAAGTATTGTGATCTGGAGTTGAGTTTGGAATAGGGTTGCTTTGAAAAAGAGGGCTAATTTGGCCTAGTTTTTGTGGAAACAACAGATTTGGGAAGTCTAATCCAAAACAAGTGCCATCAAGGTCTGGGTATGTTGTGTCAGGTCATAAACCACATCTAAAACAATCATTATTTTGGTAAATCCTTTGGGGAAGTTGTGAGTAAAGTTAAAAAAACCACCGCAGGAGGCCTAGTTGGGCTGGAAGCCTAGTCAAGGTGCAAAAAAGAGAGTTGTGCTTAAGACAGAGTGTTGGGGATTTGTAAATATTCAAGACAAGTTTGTATGAGTCTATTAAGAGCACTCCTAGGGTTTGGGTCCATAAGGAAGCATATAAGTTATAAGTGAGCCATTGAGCCTTATTTCTATAAGGGTGTTTGCGAGTGCATTGTTGTGACCTTTGAAATCATTGTGTTGTTTTCCTAAAGTTCCCATTCCCTCTACATCAGAGTGGTATCAAAGCAGTGAGTAGGTCCTTTAGGGATTGAAGAATCAGAAATGGCACCAAAAAATCAACTAGCAAGAGAGTTGGAGGAGTTAAGGGAAACCTTGGAAAGGGAAAGGAGAGAAAGAAGAGAACAAGAAGCAACAAGAGAGCAGGCAAGAGCAAGGGAAGAAAGGCAATGGATAAGGGAGAGAGAGACTATGCAAGCAAGGATAAACAGCCTTGAGAGAAATAGGAGAGAAGAAAAAGAAAACCAAGAAGATAATGGTGAAGATGAAGAGCATGTGAGGGTAAATCAAGAACCACCTGCAAGTGAGATAGAAGACCCTGAAGAAAGGAGGTTAGTAAGGTTGTTGAAAGTAGTACAAGGTCATGGAAGAAAGATTCACATAGATTTTACCATCTTTAATTTGACAAACTCAAGCCAAATATGTTGCCTCACAACTATCTTCTATCAGATTTATCAATTCTTGCATCCAAGATTCAAAACCTAGCACCATGGCTAAATTGGGTGTAACTTTCAAACCAAATTGAATCTCCAAAACCTAAATACATTTTTGAGTACCCATTTCTGCCATTAAAAACATATCTCATTTTTAGGTACACTTGTTTTGGAACATAGGCTTGTTGTCCGGACTTCTTTGCTACAAATTAGGTCGAAATAACCAGATATGCATGCAAACAGTCACTTATAACTTTCACAAATCAGCAAATTAATCCAATCGCTCCAGTGAAACTTTATAGGATATCATTACAGACATTTTATCCAATTTTTAGTAAAATCCAATGGTTAAATTTTGAGAAACACAAATTTTACTGCAAATTGTTACCCTAGATCAGAATTTAGACTGTGTTTACAAAAATTAGCATAACTTCTTTAAAAATGAACCAATCTGCATGAAACAAATTGGAAATGGAAGGTGATTGTTTCCTCTAACACTTACAAATATTTATTCCATCATTTGAGGCCGTAAAAATCCTTACAAAGTCTGGAAACTGTGAATTTTCTGAAGAAAATTACAGAAAATTGTGCTTTCCATTATTCCATTTCAAATTTCCAATCACCCACAAGCTTATGAACGTACAAAGAGCCTTTTTAAAGACATTACAACATGAATAATCAGTTTCCAACTGATTTCCAACTTCCCACTAATGTTTCGTCTCACTAATGACCTTTTTAACTCCGTAATTGTTGCTTTATGCAACTTTTACACTTTGATTGCAATAATTGTTGACATCATTACATTTTTTTTTGAAAATTACTTTTAAATGACTTCTACAAATGAAAAATTGAAATCATTTACAAAATATAATCATGGTGAAGGTGCTCCTGCACCACTTATGTAGATTTTTCAATTGGATCTTATCATGACAAGGTGCTTTGTGATGTCATTCCAATGACTTGTGGTCATATCATCTTGGGGAGACCATGGCAGTATGCTAGGAGAATAGTGCATGATGGATTTCATAACACATATTTGGTGCATAAAGATGCTATTAGGTATAAGTTGGTTCCTTTGCCTTTGGAGTAGTCTAATGAGAGTTTTGTGATCTGTTTTGAGAAGAATTTGCAGGTGAAAGTGTAGGGTAAGACAGGGGAAGATACTGGTTGGTTGAAAAATAGTAAGTTGCAGCAGAGATTTGAAGCACACAGTCCTAAAAATCAGAATTTGTGGGACTTGGACAATATTAAGGTTGGAGGCATTGAATTCCCTATAGTTTAGGGTGATAGAGGAGGTGTTCTTTCCCAAAGAAATCAGGGGATTAAAGGCAAAAATAGGGCACAAGATCAAACTGAGATCAAGCAGCAAAAAGGACAAACAAAACACAGTTTTGACACTAACATGTTGAGTGACATGAATGCAGGTTGGTAGAAAAGGAAGAAGGTAACTTTGGGAGATTTCATGCTTGGTAATCAAAAGGTGCAAACATACAGGAAGAAGGAGTATT
This sequence comes from Sequoia sempervirens, assembly GCA_007258455.2. Classification (NCBI taxonomy): domain Eukaryota; kingdom Viridiplantae; phylum Streptophyta; class Pinopsida; order Cupressales; family Cupressaceae; genus Sequoia; species Sequoia sempervirens. Next base: position 14,599 of record VDFB02163935.1, read on the forward strand.
ATGGCAGCAACAAGTTGGATACTTCTTGGGGCAAGAATTTTTTCTTTCTTAGGGAGAATGGTGCAGGAGCACCCAAGCTCTTCAAGGAACACTTCAAGAGACATGAGGATGCAGGGGTCATGAAGACCTATCAAGGAACTCAAAAAGTTAATTATGACATTTTGAAGCCTATAATGGCTTTTGAAATGGTTAAAACATTAAGGGAGTCAAATGTCCTAAGGGTCTTGATAAGGACCATAGGACCAAAATGCATTGTAATTGGACAAATAATGTCCTAAGAGTCTAGATAGGTTTTTAGTGTTTTAATCATGTTAATTAAGGTTGAATAATTCCATCTAATAGGTTTTAAGGATTTTTAGTTAGTAGGAGTTAATAAAATAAAAGTTGGAAAATTCAAATTTTAAACTTCCAACTTTGTGCGGGAAAGTGATTTTTAGGAGTTTTAGCAACTTTAATGTAATCAAACCAATTCAAAACGGTTTGAGCAGTTGTGGGATGGGTCTATAACCCTAAATAAATCATTTGTATGGAGTTTGGGTTGCTGGTATGGATTTTGTACGGACTACTACAGGAAGAAGCAAAAAAATAGCAATTTCTTGCATTTTTCTTGTGCTCTTTTGATGATTTATTGATTTCTATTGAAGATTTTTTTAGTAGGATGGATTAGGGACTTGTATCAAATTTTTTTGAAGTCATTTGAATTTCCTGAAAGCAACAACAATCAATTCTTTGTATATTATTGCTGACTGTCCTCAAGAAAGTGCAGATTTTTCACTAATTTTGAGGTTTTTCATGGATGTTTGATCCATTTCATGAGGGAATGATGTTGTAACTTGTGAAATGGATCTATTCTAACATGTATAATACATATCTAACAAGTTATTGTACAGGAAAGAGTGATTCTTGGGTGTACACCGAGTTTTAGCAAGGAAAAGTGCATGGAAATGGAGGCTAAGGTGTAGCAGCAGAAGATCTGCCTTAATGAGGGGTATATTTTTGAGTTTAAGGTGTTTATATATGTTGATTTATTGGTGAAAATTCCAAGATAAGGTTCTGGAAGTGTTGGGAAAGCTAATTTTCAAGAGGCCCTAGTTTTGGAGCAATTTGGTGAGGGTTTTGTGTTTGAGGGTGTCAAGGGTGTCATAGGCGCCTAAAAACTTGAAAATCCTTGGTTTGGAAACATTTTAAGATACTATTGAAAGTTTCATAGTCAGGGGATAAGTTTAGAGAGGGGTTGCTTTGAAAAAGTGGGCTAATTGGGCCTTAAATTTGAGGAAACAACAGATTTTGGTAGGTCTGATCCAAAACAAGTGCCAACAAGGTTTTGGTATGTTGTGTATCATCACAAAATACATTTTTATCAGTAATTTATTTTGGGAATCCTTTAGAAAAAGTTGAGTGAAAAGTTAAAAAAAAAACCATTGCTAGAGGCTTAGTTGGGCTAGAAGCCTAGTCAAGGTGCAAAAAGTGAGTTTGTGTTTAAGTCAAAAGTTTGGGGCTTGAAACCATTCAAGACAAGTTTTTTTGAGTCTTTTAAAAGCTTCCCAAGGGTTTGGGTCCATAAGTGAAGGTTTAAAGTCATAAGTGAAACTTTGAGGCTTATCTAGAAGAGGGTTTGAGATTGCTTCATAGAAAATCCTTCAAATCATTGTGTGTTTCCAAAAGTCCCATAGCCTCTGCATCATTTTGTGACTAAAAAATTTATGTTGCCTTTGTGACCAAACCAATAGAACTTAGCCTTCAATGAATTACAAAAATGTATGCAAAAAGGTATCACCAGAAATGTACCAAACCAAAATGAACCTCGATGATCATTAAATACAGAAGACCTCAGAATATATGCCAACACTATAAGTGTCAAAATCAACCCTTCACATCAATTTCAAAACCTATGTGAAAGGGGTCAACAAAAATTATATTGTATATAGACTTTTATATATAAAATTGTAGAATAATTCTCTACACATATACAAAATTGGCATTTATACCAACTCAAAATGTTACATATGTCATCTCAAGATCTACATACCAAGTGTATGTAGAATAACTACACATTCCAATAGTCGAATTGATCTTATGTCTCAGACAAATCTTACATTTGTGGTGGATCATCAAAATCTAGCCTCCTCATGCCACTAGATGGATGAAAAGTTGACTACACAGTAACAAGTCAAACCATAAATTTGATTAATTAGCTAAATGGTAAATAAATTAGACCACCAAATAAAAACTTATTTATAATTTAGAAATTTCAAATTACCATATTGTTACCATCTTTACTTTGCATTACATCCATTGTTGTTGCTTCTTGGTTAAGATCAATAGAAAATGGTAACATATGTTGCTAGGTGTTTTGTTGATCATCTAAAGGCACAATAACATGCACATTTGAGACATCAACATAGAAAAAAATAATTTACAAATTAAAAACATAAAATTGATTGAAGTGTGTTCTATAATTTTTATACCATCTCCACTTTGCATTGTCTCCATTGTCATTTCTTGGTTAAGATCAATAGAAAAGGGTAACATGTATTCTCTACTATTTTGTTGATCCTCTGAAGCTGCAATGACACATATTTAACACATCAACATAGATAAAGTTTTCAAGTGTAAAACTACATTATGTAATTAATATAAACAATAGTAAGTTTATAAAGATTATAAATTTGATTAGAGATAGGAATTGACTAATTTCCTATCAAGTTAATAAACACACTTAATAGTTAAAAAATTACCATCTATAAGTTGTATTTCATCTATTATTGTTTGGTTTAGATCAATCGAGAAAGGTAATTGATGTCGTTGAGTACTTTCTTGATCATCCAAACCTACAATGACATGTATTTAACATATGAAATAAAAACAAGAAGTATTGTTATGCAAATTACTAAAATTCTTTTTAAAAAATATACTTACTGTGTTGTTGCATAATACTAACTCTTTCTTCTTCTATTGCGATGCTTGAGCGTTTAATGACCTTCTTTTTCTTTTTCTTTCTACATCCTGTAGAGGGGAATTGAAAATTTTCATAGTCCTCAATTGTTTCATTCAAGTCTTCAGAAATGGCATTGTCTCTTTGATGAATTGAACGACGTTTACACATTTTGCTTGGACTGAACCATGGTGATATTCATCTCGTAGATATGTTATCTGAACCAGGGATTGATGTAAATGTGGAAGAGGAAGGAAGAGATGTATGAATATCTTTTCGCAATCTCCCAATACATTGACAAAACTTTTCTTTTTCATCTTCACTGGTTGGTAAATTTTGGAGTAGATTATTTAAATAATCAATAGAATTTCGAAAGTTATCATTCAAAGCACCAGATGATTTCCAGCCATCTGTAATACAAATAAAAATGATTAAATCTAAAAATATCTTAACATTTTATTATAAAATGGTGACATTGAGATTTACCTGTTCTTTGGTCTTCACCAATGGCAATCCTAAGGACCTCTTGATCTTCTATTTGATTGCAACCATCTATAATTCGATTAAGATTTAATTAATTTTGTGAACCATAAAAAAAACTAATATTTAATTGTAAATGCCATATCAATATTACCAATGGTATTGTTTCCATGACTGAAACTCCCTCTGACATTCTCATCATCATCAAGCAATGGAGTAGTGCCATCTATAATTCAATGAGATTAATTTAGTTATTTTTGAAAAATAATAATAATAATCATTTAACATATAAATATTAAAATTAAATCTCAAATGACCCTTACCAACAACTTGATCTTGCTCATTTATTTTGTTTCTCTTTAGAAGATCTAAAATCTTTAACACATGTTTGCATGTGTTTCCCTTCTTTGCCCACTGACAGTCACACACATGCAAATCTGGTCCATATTTTCTAACAAGGTACCATTTTGTTGGAGTTGTTTGGCTTCTTATCTGGTATGTGTTAGGGACGAGATCATATGGGCAACAATTTGTATCTGGTATTTTTTTTACCTCTCTAATGCAGTTGTGTAATATCGTTCTTTTTTGAAGTTAGTCAGAAACCCAGATAATTGCAAATATCTTTTATTTTTGTAGAATGGCTCTACCCTATGAAAAAGTGTATGGATAAGCCAATCCATTCTCCTCATGCACCTCTTAGCACGATCACTTAAATAGTGACTCTTGATGTGGCAGTGGTACGACTCTATGGAAGCATTGGTTTCTTGATTTGCATGAGGGAAACCTCTATAATTTTTTGCCCACATTGCTATACAAACCCACAAAATGATGTCTTAGTATAAATAAAAAACAAGTTAAACAATATAAATGCACAGCCAAACCCAAAAGAATATAAATGCATACAAAATCATAATGAATAATTCAATGAGCTTACCAATACGAGTTTCATCATGACACCAAGTTTGTTGAAAGTAATCAATAAATTTCTTCTCCTCTTTGAATTCCTCCATGAAATTTGTTATTAGATGAGTAGTGATGTCTTCATCATCACTCATTGCATACATTATTTCACCCAATCTATTGAACATATTACTCCCAACATCCTTATTACTGACATACCTGGATTATAAAACATAATATCAAGCTATGAAATTCGAACATGAAATGTTCAGGTATTCCAAGTATTTTAATAAAAGATTGACTTACCTATATACATTCTTCAACCATGCCCTACGTACATGCCAAATACATAAAAGTACCCAGCAATCAAAGGATAATCTACAAGTTACAAGGATAAGTGTAATGTTCAGCTTTTTATAGACTAAATATTAAGCAATTACAATGAGTTAACTTCAATTTAAATAAAAGATTAAGGCCAATAAAAACCTGATTGCTTCAATCTCGGCACTAGCATCATCTGTCATAAATGCATTGAAATCCCAATCTTCTTTACATTGTTTCCCTCTTTTATAAACTTTTATCAACCATTCATTTATATCCTCGACTTTATTTTGTGAGGATATGGCCCATGCAACAGGTATACCAGCCTCTTGTTCATTGAATACAAGCAAAGTATATAACTGATACTACACATGAATAAACCATAAATTAGTATATTTTTAGTAGAAGAAATTAATAATTTCATTAAAATCCATAAATACAATTAAAATTGTTTTACTTACACCATATTTATTTGTTGAGAATGTGGAATCCATAGCAATAATTGCATTATGTGAATGTTTCACCATCATTTCTTGCATCCATGGAGTTTGGATGCCTACCATAAATGGAATATTTTCCACATTGTTTTGTCTTTTATAAAAAAAAAAGTTGTCTTTCTCCTCTATATGCCACATGCTTACACTTTTTGCATCATCTTCATTCTTTTGGGATCGAAGTGAGCGCACTCTATTCCATGCATTCATGACATCTTTCCTTGACAAATATGTGTCCCTCTTATTCATCAACTGTGTCAAACTAGGGTCTAAATAGTGTTGTTCACATATTGTGTCAATTCCCACCCCCATTAGCAATAAGGATTCAATATATGATTTGCATTCATTTGACAACCTTGGTGCAACACTACTCCTTGGATCACCAGAAGGGTCATCTTTTCCATGACAAAATTCACCTTTAGCATCACAATGACTGAAATCATTATATATAATAACCGCAACATCTGGTCTACCATACATAACCTTAACAAGAAAGTGGGTTTGACAACCCCTTTTTTGGATAAACCTTCGTTTCCTTTTCTTGTTTTCAGAGTTATTTTCAAAGTTGTTCTCAGAGTTGTTTTCAGAGTTATTTCTTTTGTCCTCAAGGCCAAAAGCACACCAATAACTGTTTTCACATGTACAAAATATATATATTAATTAATATAACAAATAGAAAATATAAGTTTTGACATGCTTCATTATTATATTAAATATAAGCAAACCTTGAGTACATCTTCATTTCCTGGTTGTTAGGTTGTATCAAGTCGGTCTTTCTATTCAATTTTCGTACAAATGTCGTCTCTGTACTATCCAATAAACCTTCTCCTTTGACAAACTGCGGGAGTCTTTCAAGAGGGATTGCAGCACATATGTCTATCTGACTATTGTCACCTCCAATAGGTGTCCATTCAAGGTCAACACTTGAGAAATGATTTCCTTGGTTGGGAATGTCTTGCACATGTAGAGAAATAAGTGATTCCCATTTATTTGGCCTACCCATTCTGAATAATATTAACATGGTTAGTGGACCTCTATCTTGTTCAAATATGTATTTAAAAAATTAAATCTTCTACCATAAATTCAAGAATATAAACAAACATGGGAATTATTATCATCCTAAAATTCAATTGAACCCCAATGAATTTACAAATAAGATCATTTGTCTAAAAATGACTTTTACCACAAAGTCAATTTACAAATAAGATTATATGGGACAATGTTATGATTTGGGATGATGTTTAGATTTTGCATTATAGGTTGGCATGATTTAAACTACACGATTTGTTCCCACAACATAATTTTTACATTAACATGGTGTCTTAATAATAGACCTACTTGTACCCTTAACAATGACATCAATGATCCAAACCAAACATACAATTATTTTATACGATGACTTCAATTCCATTGACACAACACATTATTACTTGGATAAATTTGTGAAATTTCTTTATACACTAACACTCATAAGCCTAGGATTGTAAAGGAAGCTATTGGTATTAATGATGTAGATTCTTGGAAAGAGGCTATGGATGAAGAATTGACAACATTAATAAAAAAAGTTAACACATGGGAGATTTATTATATTTTCCAAATGGACATAAAATTGTTGGATATGAACATATGTTCAAGAATAGTAAAAGATAGTAAAATAAATGAGGCTATTGGTAAAGGAAGCTGGTGATATTGATAGTAAAAGATCCATTAGTGATAGGAAAAGGTGTCTCAACTTTACATTCCTAATGCTCATTTTAATATATTTTCTATGCACTTGCTATTTCATATTCTAGTGAATTTTGTTCTTGTGGGAG
>VDFB02163936.1:0-31394 GCA_007258455.2 Sequoia sempervirens
GGTTGTGAGCCTTTCAAGGACAATGAGTCCTGGTAGTGACCCATGTAATATCTTATGTTTGGTTATAATATATTGTGAGCTAACCCTCATCCCTATTTGGATTTTCCACGTAAAAATCCTAGTGTCAATGTGTTATGATTCATTTTATGATATGGGTTACTATTGTAGTTAGTTGTGGATTGACTAATGGTTGGTTTGAAATTAATTATGTTAGCAGAATACTAATTCACCCCCTTCTCAGTATTCAATGCATTCAACAATTATAACGATGTGATACAACCCTTTATTGGTATCTATCTTGGCTATGACATAATACACCTTGTGCATTTTTATTATGTGCTTCCTTCATAAAAGTGCAATGCAAAGAGGCACCACAATGTAATGAAATTCTGCCACATGTCTCTTTGGTGTTTACCCCAACCCAATGCAATTCAGCTACGTGCTATGGAAATAAGAATGTGCTAAAAAAGATGAACATGATGTATTGTAGGAGCGACATGTGTCTAGGATTGGGACAATTTTTAGAATTTAAGTGATACATTTAAGCACATGCAATAAATTTATTCTTAAAAGGGACATGCCTAGGGGATGAACGTGACATAAGATCATAAGGAATTCAGACTTAGGACTTTGCATAATATTTCAACCAAACATTAAAAGGTAACTATTCAACCGGTGATCTTAGGTTGATAGGGTCGGTCAATTTACGAGGTTAAATCACATAAGTTATTACTCAAATGAATAAAAAATATAATAGAAGGTCAACATAAGTTTACATCGAAAGTGTAAGGGTATTTTAGAAGCTAGGGTTTTAAAATGTTTTTTGCATAAATAGAAACCCTGGACAAGGTTAAAGAAAGCTAACAAAGGAACACGTCATTTAAAAGGCCAAAAAATAGGAAAAAAACTAGGTACAAAGGAAATTTACGAGAGTTCCATTACGACCCCTAACATGTGCTAGAGTGAGGTGTTGGTCACTAAAGGCTAGCTACAAGGAAAAAAACTAATGGGGACCACATTCACACACTAATGAATGGATTGATAACCTTCAAGTGAAGGAAATTACACCTAGAAGACCCATTGATAATAGTAAAAAAAATCTTGAAGAATTCTAAATTTTTTAGAGAGTTTACAAGCATTCCTTGATTTTCTTAATCTTATGTGAAACTCAACAAGCCCAAATGAATTTCAAAAAAATCATTGAAGGCTTTACCCCAATTTTGAGCTAATTAAGTTGGGCCTTCAACTAAGCTCTCTAAGTTGTATTATTTTTCACCATTTATTTATATTAGCAAAGTTTTAAGCCACACACAACTGCAAAGAAGGTCAAAATGGTAGTACCATAGTTAAATGGCATCATGATTGGGTAATAAAAATCAAAATACAATAGACATTTTCTTAAAAGAAATTATAAACTTACCCTAAGTAAATAAAATAAAATAAAATAACTTAATTCATAGAGGATTTAAATTTCTTGTTTTTCAATCATAAATATCTCAACAAGGGATTCAGTAAATACAAATTCAAAGCAATGTTGGTGTGGTTTGGTTAGCCTGGTAAAAGATTTATGATAACTAGAATAAAATTGAACACAATTTTATTTTCCATAAATGTAATGTTCGTCTATATAAAACTCAAGATTACAATCATCAAGAACCTCTATGAGGAATTTTTTTTATGGATCTAAGACCCTTCTCGCCAATATGGTTGAGTATTTGGTGCCATAACATTGTCTTCTCTATTGGAAGCTTCATCTCCAAGGAATGAGCACCCTTAGGTGCCCAAAATGCATGACCATCAGAAGTTGATGCAATTAATTTCTTCATTGTTGGTTCCAATGGTGAGGATGAAGAATCTTAGAAAGGTATTTTTTTTAACATATTGAAAGAATTATTAAAATGAACAAGGTTCCAATCTAAACACGCTTCACCAAGACCATAGCTCCTCTTGTCATCTTACAGATCCTCTAGTCAAGAAGAACACCTTCACACCCACATCATTCAATTTTCTCACTGAAAATAAGTTTCATGCCAAACCATGGATATACAACACACTGTTGACCCCTATTCACTCTACCATCAAGGGATTTAATCTTGAATCTTACATGACAAAAAATACTCAGATGAGAGTCATCACCCAAATGCACCTTCCCATCATCAAATTATTCGTACTTTGATAACCAACCCCTATGTGAGGTCATATGAAATGATGCACCTATGTCTATCAATTGCGCATCTTAAAATGCAAACATTGCTAATGCTGCAACAAAGGCATATGCATCACCTTGAGTGTTTTTATTTGAGTCAAAATCAGAGAATTTTTTTCTTTTCTTCTTTTTCTCCTCACATTCTTTGAGAAAATAACCAAATTTACTACAGTTCCAACATTTTTCCTTACTTTCTAGGAGACTTATATCTCCTCAATGATTTGGATTTTGAATCCTTTTCCTTCCTCTTTTGTTTCTCTTTTGATTTACCATAAACATAAAGGGAATCCTTATCCATCTCAAAATATTTTCTCTACATCTCTTCAAAAAGTAATGATGCAACCACTTCATCCATCTTGAAGGTGGTAGTGGTATTCTCAATGACCATGACAAGGTGATCCCATGTGTCTAGAAAAGAACATATCAATTCCATGCAACAATCCCCATCCTTGATCTTCACACCAACAAAATCCACTTGGACAATGAGAATGTTAAAGTTATTTCAATGATCAACCACATGTTCTCCTTCCATCCTTAAGAATATAACTTCTTTCTCAGGAATAACTTATTTACCAAGGATTTTTCTTGATAAATTTAACCAATCTTCTTCCAAAGGCTTGTTGTAGTCTTCTCTTCATGGACACTCAACAACATAGAGTTTTCCAAATAAATTCTTATAAAACCCTTGGCTTTATGATCTATTAACTTCCAATTTTCCTCTATTTTAAGCTTCTACAACTCAAAATTTCTGCTATTGAATTTTTCCATCTCAATCCTTGTAGATGTGCTTATCATCTTTCTCTTTTAACGAGGTCAAAAAAATGCTTTTGCAAACACTTCCACTCAAACAAAGATTAGTGCAAAAAACCCTTCAACCCAACAATTAGATTAAAACTAGTTAGGCTCTAATACCAACTAAAAGGAAGTTGAGTAAGTGGAAGTAGATTCTTACACCAATCTAAGTGGAGGAGAGAATGAAAAATATTTTAAACCCTTATTAACTATAAATTTAGATGGACATTCAGATAATGTAAATAAAACATGCAAATCAACAATATACCATAATGCATTGATTACGCGAGGAAAACCCTTTTGGGAGAAAATCCCCACACTCTAAATGCACAACTCTTTGTATTATCAATAATCTAAAAGAGGTTACAATACAATCATAGAGCTACTTGCTCATTCAGGAGTCTTCAATCATTCTAGAGTGGTTCTAACAACATAATGTTAACTCTAAATCTTCAAACTTGTACTACTTGCAAATTAACCAAGTACCAAATATATGCAACGCCATGTGAGAAGATGAATGCCTAGGATTGCTACATGGCACAAATCCAATGCCTACATGCATGTCTTGAGTCTCCTTGATATGCCTGCAACAATTTTCAATTCCCATCTCCTCATGTATAGGACCCCTCACACATGCAATGTGTCTACATGCATGCAATCTCCTTATAGGCATAGGCATCACAATTGCATGTAACTCATTTTTCATAGTTAACTCTTTCATTGTCATAATGAGTCATAAATCAACCTTGTCACAAGATCCCATCATAATTTGTCATATGAACTCTTACAACCTAACAGAATCCACTAAAGTAGCTATAGGATGGGGTCCATCAAGTGGGATGTGTACTTCCACAATTTGTGCAACCATGTCATACACATTAGCTCCATGAGGATGCCACCTCACTTGGTAAGTCCCACAAAGTGATACAACTTAATAGGAATAAAACATTAAGATAAAATAAATAATAAATCAATAAAACAAATGCTAAGACTTGTAAAGATTGGGACACCTTAATCCCAACATTAGACATTGAGATTGGTTGTATCCCATAATGCTTTATAAAATTCAAATGGGAAGTTGCCATGACTAAGGGTTTTATCACTAGACATAAAGAAAGATGATTCATGAAGATATTCTAGAGTGAGATGTTGGTCACTGAAGGCTCGTTACAAGGAAAAAAACCTAATGGCGACCACATTCACACACTATTGAGTGGATTGATAACCTTCAAGTGAAGGAAATTACACCTAGAACACCCATTGATAATGGTAAACAAAATCTTGAAGAATGGTAGAAATTTTGGAGATATTTTACTAGCCTTCTTTAATTTGCTTAATCTTATGTGAAACTCAACAAGCCCAAATGAATTTGAAAAAAATCATTGAATGCTTTACCCCATTTTTGAGCCAATTAAGTTGGGCCTTCAACTAAGCTCTCTAAGTTGTATTATTATTCACCATTTATTTACATTAGTGAAGTTAAGCCACACACAACTGCATAGAAGGTCAAAATGGTACTACCATAGTTAAATGGCATCATGATTGTGTAATAAAAACCAAAATACAATAGGGGAGAAGACCTAGTATCCGCCAGGGCTAACTTCGTGCAACCGTAGAATTCAAACCGTACACCGAATAAAAAAAAAATTATGGGTTTTTTTCGCTCACGAGTTAAGTTCTTATAACTAAGGTTTTGGCTTGTGGGCAATTCAGTCAAATGCGGGAGTGTTTGATATGCTCACAGGGGTCAAAAAATCACCTTTTAGAGGTGTCGTTCGGTCATCGCCACCTAATGTCCGAGTACTCGCTTGCTATAATTTCAATCAATTATAATTATTTTATCATTCAAATCCACTCAAAAGTCAACGGGTCTCATTCACTTTAGCAATTAATGAGTAGCCATTGGTGTTTTTGTAATTATTTATTCAATAAAATAAAGTTATTTAATGGATCAAAGTGAATTTTTTTTTGGGGAGTTAGGTGAGCATGGAGGTGGCGGTAATTCAATGGATGGCGGTAATGGGACTTCTTCTCCCCTAGACATTTTTTTTAAGAAACTATAAACTTACTCTAAGTAGATGAAATAAAATAAAATAAAATAAGGATTTAAATTTCTCGTTTTTCACTCATACATATCTCAACAAGGGGTTAAGTAAATACGAATTCAAAGCAATTGTGGGTTGGTTAGCCTTGTAAAGACACTTGATAATATTCAGTTCATAAACTTTTACTACATTGCTATCCAAAGGAAGCTGCGATTGCTCTGCTCAGTCTCCATTTATATACATCCAGTCTTCGTACACATACAAAATACAGTGCACTCCAGGGAGTAGGTAATACGATTGAATGAATGCTGTTAACTCAGCAATCACCAGCTGGCTTTATGTTGTACCATTGAAGAGTATGGCAGGCATGAAGGGACAGGACACCCTGCTACTTCTCGTGAATGTTTTAGATGTAGGTAAGTACGTTATAATGGCTTCTGCGGGCAGAAAAGGATGTTTCAGAGAATCCTGCCCACAAGCGTACGTAAACTCAGTTTCTTGCAGAGTGGTGGACAGATTTCTATTTTAGTGTTGCAAACCATGACCAGTACGTTTCTCTCTTTGGAAGTTTTTGTGTGGCTGATAAGGACAACGCAACCATGATATACAGAAAGCACTTGAGTTGGTAGACAGAAAGTTTAATGGTGTTTGGTCCCATCAGTTGTACCACCTTTGTTTCTAGCAATTGTTGCCCAGTATCTGTAATGCTGTCATAATGGAGCAGACAGTTGTAATATCGAACCAAAAGTGCTGTTTTTTCACTTAGCCCCAGGAGTAAGTCAACTGGGCGTTGAGTAATAAAGATCTGAAAGAAAAACCAAAAGGCAAAGACTGTGAATAGGTACCATCATGAAGGAAACCCAATTGCAAAATGTTGAAACACATACTAAACCTGCAACAACAAAGGAACCCCACTGAACTTCATACGTCAGATACTGCTTTACAAGACGACAGTCATTATTATCCGGTTTGCAAACGGTCACAGGGTGGTCTTCGAGGACAGTTTTAGAGCAAGACTTTGAAAAAATATGAGCTTTAAATCAAAGTACATGACAAACGAAAAGCCTGCTTAGACTGCATGACAATCAGTACAAGGGCAGACTCCTGACTAGAACGGAAAAGTTTCTGCATTATTTGCCCTAACATAACCCACTCCAAATAAGAATCCAAGCAAATACCCAGTAGTTGAGCATGTTTCAATAGTTGTGATAGTAGTTGTTTATATAATATCCAATATTTTTATTAATATTGGATCAATAGTTCTGACATGACTATCTATAATTAAACAAAATGACTTCCTTTGATCTAAAAAGCAACCAATTATGTGATGCCACATCAGCGCTCAAATACCCATGATGTGAATGCACAAGTATTGGTAAACTACATCTTGACAAAAAGCATGCTGATGTGGCATCATATTTGATGATGTGGCCCTAAAACGAAATCTATAGCAAGGGACTTGCCAAGTAAGCTGTTGTACAAAATTGGGAGTGATTTGAAATTTCCATGTAGGATAATTAGAAGCGCAAAGTTAGGGTGCCAACTATTGGGTCCTCTCCCCTACTCTGCTGTAATTCGTCTTATCACATTTTTATTCATTTCTAAGGAAATTTCTTTGAAAGATGTTGATTTGGCTATAATACAACCCCTAAGATTGACATAGAAATGTTGTAATTTTAAAAAGATGTTAAACTTTACAATTTTACTTTTGGATGAATATAATCGTAAGAGTAGTTGTACATTTGAATTTTTAAATATGTAAAAAGAATGGTGTCTCATAGAATTAACAATAATATCATTATTCACATCTATTCCAAATAAAACCTCTTTCCAACTCAAGTGATGGACAAAAATATTAAGTATATCTTTGAAGATAGCGAACCAATGTATTTTTTAGAAATGTAGTCCCAAAATCATTGTTTCAAAGATTCTTTAGTATAACAAAAGCGGCATTTAATAAGACGGATTCACAAGGTATTTAGTTTTTCACCAACAAGCAATTTCTAGTGTATTAACATCTAAACAAGCATTTGAGCATTAGCCTCAATATAACATTTTCAAATTTGAGCATTTAACCTAGTCTAATATTTATTATTGAACTTGCACCTCTCATTTTGGATTGAGACGGGGAGTTAAGGAAAGTGTGGGGAGAAGGAAAAGGTAAATATATTTTAAAAGAAAGAGAGAGAAATGATGACACAAAGCCACCCTTAACCCTTGAAAAGGTTACTCGTGATAAAGAGGGTAAAGTTTAATAGCTAAGTTAGGAGGAACAAGGGATTATACAAACAAAATAGATTGCTAATAATTACTACTCAAATCAAAATTCTCTTTGATGATTTACTAGGAGGACCGTTACAACATTGAGACATCCCAAATATCTTTGAATTGATTAATTTAGCAAACTTGATAGCGAATTATTTTTTCATGAAATTGGATTATTGTATATTCCACCAAATAGAAGATGAAGCAAAACTAAAACCATGTTGTAATGAAGATTCGCTCTAATTCAAAAATTGACACACTTTCTTCCAAACCTTCCAAAAAAATGAGTAGATGCTTGTAGACTAAAATATCATCACTCATCCACTCATTAAAATAAATCATCCTATCTCAATTAATCCACCTCTACCAAAATTAAATTAATTAAATAATCTTTATTATTTAATTGATTTTAAAATAAATCATTTACCCACCAAATATTCAAATATTGAAATAAAATCATTATCGATAAATAATTTAATAAAAATCATGATAAACCAACAAATAAATAAAAATAGTTATCTACTCAAATCAATTTAGTTAACTCATCAATCAATATGAGACAACTAGGTAGTTTTTGCAATCTCTACACATCCACTCCAACACCAATGAGAATTAATTCATGATCCAAGATCAAATCATATCCCCCATCCATCCTAGCAAAAACCTATAAACTCAAGATCAAATCCATCACTTACATAGACAATACATGGTTCAAAGTTAAGCTTCTTGAGCGAGTAATCAGCATAGCTATAATTTTGTATCCTAATCTTGAGCATATCCACATTTTCCATGTGTAAACCAAAGGTATTGAAGAGGCTTGGTTTAAGATCTTTCAATTTGGGTGCAATTACTTCTTTGGCTTAAATGAAGATGTAAATGGGTGTAAGGTAAAGGCTTAATTTTGTATATATTTAAGCTTTATTTTTTATGCTTTATTCTCTATTTTCCATATTCTGACACACCTAGTGGGACCCATATCCCTAAAATAATCTTTTTCTTTGAAGTGTTATGTGAATTTAAAGTTATAGATTATTAGTTTGACATGTTTAACCTTGCTTTGTATATTTG
Source organism: Sequoia sempervirens (assembly GCA_007258455.2). NCBI lineage: Eukaryota > Viridiplantae > Streptophyta > Pinopsida > Cupressales > Cupressaceae > Sequoia > Sequoia sempervirens. The sequence goes on from VDFB02163936.1 coordinate 8,377, forward strand.
TGTAGCATGATTCAATGTATCTACCCATGCTACATTGTTTATGTCTACAACCTAAAGATTTCACAACCAAACAACCATCGTTTACTTTTAACTTTTCTTATAAATTGTTTATACTCTTTCACTATTTTTATAGGGTTCTCTGGTCTTTTGGTTGATTTGTGCCTTTTCTAACAAATTTGGTGTAGGTCAACTTAGTTTTTGTAGATACTTTGTGTCTTTAATCCATAAGTTTAGCTCAATTTTTTTTGCTTCATGAATCAATGTGTTCACTTTGACACACTATATCTAGTCTACAAATTGGCACAACTACCCTTGATGTTAAAATATAATATTTTATCATTTTAGGGGATTTTTACTTTGGGTTTCTTAGCCAAATTGAAGCTTATATTGCCACTAAATTATTTCTATGCACATTTGACCATTTTGGTTTTAGAGTAACATCTATTTTGTAGGTTTAAATCATGTTTCTTGGCCCCTAGCACATTTCAACATATTTGCACCTGTGACATTTTTTTTGTCATCACACAATGTCTACAATTCCTCATTTGGTGTATTTGCACCTAGCTACAAATCCTTAATTTTAATCATTTCAAACCTCACATATTGTGGTTCCCTAACTTCTATTAGCTCACTAACCCAATTTTTCTTTCATTGGGTTAAGAATAAGATTACAAACCTAAATTTTATTGGTTCCTTAGTGCACTAGTTCCTTATTTTTCATCACTCACCATTCTCAGGTTTACAAGTTTTTATGATATTTTGAGGAATTTATTTAGCCTTTATCATTTTATTACACAAGTATATGCTTCATCATATTTGCTTATTATTTTGATATATGTAAATTTGAATCAATATTTATGCCCTTGTCAATCAATGTATGTGACTTTGAATTGACATTTCTTCGTATGTAAATCAATGTATGCATATGTAAAAATGGTAAAGATAATTTTTCTCCATTTTTTCATTTTCATTTTGTGTTGAGGTATACATTATGTGATTTAGTGTGTCTACTTTTTATCGATGTATGTGTTCTAAAATATATTTTAGTTATTTTCCTATGATTTTAATGTTAATTGTGAGTGTAACTTGCTAGTACTGACTAGGTTTTATAGCTCAATCATATGTCCAATACACTATAAAAAATACTATCACATTTTTTGTATGATTGACCATCCAAGAACTTATCCTTTTCTATTAATATAGTCACAAACTTAAATTTTCTAAGGGAAAGAATATGTTCTCCATGTTTGTGGGGATACTTCGATGAATATGCTCTATTCTCACATTTATTATTGATCTTGGAGATTAAACACATCATTTTATCCTCTCTTTTTTAGCTTAGAAACTAAGAGAGTCTATTGTGTATGGTCTATTCTTGTGCTACAATGTGATATTAGAGATTAAAAAATACTTAGTATTTATTTCTCTTAGTAGTCCTACTATGGATTTCATCATCAAGGAGGTGATTTGAAACCTTGTGTTCTGATAGGGTATACTTTTTTTGGAGAGAAAAAAAAGACTATTCTATTTGGAGGACTTTTCATTAAGCTAAACTTGAAAGGACTTTATACCTTACAAAGTGAAGAAGGGAATGGGTCACCCTCTCCCACCAATCTAATAGACATACCATCTCATTTAATAAAATCAATCTCAAGTACCTTCAAGTATAGTGACAACATCCCCTCATAATCTTCTATAACCCTCTATATGACCTATTAGTTGTGTTTGGTTGTAATGCACTAGTAAGTGATTATCCTTGGTAAATTACTCACATGTGCCCCCTATAAATTGGTTTATAGGCCATGTATGCTCTCCCCTCCTACCATTGTGAGTGATCCTAGATGATCAAGAAAAAAATAATACCTCATCATGAGCCCTACATTCCATACCTAGAAAAGGTATATTTGTGGGATTAGATTGATGCATATTCCCACTTTATATAGTCTAGGATTTTTATGTACTTATTTTTTCTTGTGAGAAAATTGCGATTATCCTTAAAATCTAAAAAGAATTACAAACATCCCCTTAAAAATCTAATTTTAAAGTTTGAATAGGCTAGTCTAATAAATCCACTTGCTAACATTAAAACCCCACAATAACATCCAAAAACATAAATCACAATCCTTATTTGCCATTATCCAAATCCAAAATTTATCTGCAATCCAAGGTCTTAATCCACCTTTTATAACCCAAATACAAGTCCAAGAAACCCCTATATCTTAAATCCATAATAAGTTTGAAATTAAGATCTTAAATAAGTCCAACTAACATCCTCAAATTTTCGTTTTCTTAAGAACTTTATCTATCCTAAGTAGATAATCCAAATCAACCTAGCCTGGGACTTTACCTATCCCAAGTAGGGAAATCAACCATCCAAAAAGTCACTCCAAGACAATATTTTTTAAGAAATTTTTCCTATATTAATTAGTAAAATAAACAATCCACATAAATCCTAAAGCAAACCTAAGGTATTGAGATTAAATTAAATCAAACATCCTCAAATCAAACACATTTTATCCCTTCATCCAACCTACCTCCACTTGTCTTCCAAAACACAAACCAACCTTTAGAAAAACACATCAAAGTCATTCAAAATCACCCCAAACAATATAAGTTATCCCTTTATGTCACCAATCACTAAATACTAACCCAAAAAAATCATGGAGAAACACACCACTAAACCTATTGGATCTAATTATTAGTACAATTTTCAAGGCTAATCCTTATCCCATCAAACATATCATGACAACTCAAATAATTTAAAAAATATTATCAATCAACTTGAGTACTCACCTGTTTTTTAATATTTCATTTAAAATGATGGCATTCATATCTTGATGAATCACCTTATTGATATGGATAAGGAGTATTTACTATAATATTTTTAATGAGGTAACCATACTCCCCCTCACTATGACACATAAAAAATTCATGATGTAATCCATGAGGAAACAACAATATCAAGTATCCTTAACAATATAGGGGTCATCTTCCCCTGCAATTATCTCATAAACTTCTAGCAAATCAACAAGTAGGAGATAGTGTTTCACCTCCTTCCACTCCTCCCCATCTACCATCTTCTAATCCTCCATAACAAGAGTCATATTTCCACCATTTTATGGACAACCTAACTTCAACTTCATATCAAGACCCAAAACAACAACCTTTAAGAATCAAAATTCCATCCACATCATTTGATATGTATTTATCCTTCCTCAAATCAACCTCCATCTTCAATTTCACCCATGACAAGGCTAATCCAATCACATACTTCACTTTTTATCTAAAAAAAAAATCAAACATAATAAATAAATCATCCCATATACCTTATGATTCAAACTTCTATCCACTCATATTATCTTATATAAAAATATTATATCTACCCACATTCACTTATTGGCCAATATCATCTTATCCCAAAACATCATATCCATCCATCCATGACTTCAATTTTTACCCCATATATGTATCAACACATCAGAAACACATACCACACCTAAATCTACCAAAACATCAACAAAATATTCTATAAATGAGCTCATTCCATGTTAGCTGCAAACAAATACCACCCTATGGTTCCATCCAATATTTACCTCCAAACCAACCTCTTGGAACCCCATTTGACAAAGGGTGGAAAGCTATGATAGATGTACTCAAAGGGTTGCAAAGTGGGTATATTAACCTATGTGCAATGATTTTACTTTCTTAAGTAAATGGAAATTACACAAAAAAACCCAAACAAACATAAAATCAAAACAATAATTGGATTAGGGCTAAAAGCTCACACCTTCTCCAAATTTGACAAAAACATAGTATGATGACAAGATTGTTGTGTAGATTTCCCTGGTGATGTAGATTTTGATGTGTGCTCTAGGTAAATTTTAGCAGCATAACACCATGCAATTTCTCAAGGATGTGTGTTTGCATTATGATTGTGAAAAATGGCTAAATGATAGTCATTTGAGAGGGGTGGATGGAATGGAGGGATAGGATGGAAAGTTGAAGATCAAGGTTCAAGTTTTGTTGAGACATATCAACTCTTGTGGCCATGACAAGTGTCACCATGGGAGAGGATGTGGTGAGAGTTGACCTCTCAAGGCCTAGGATTGTGACAAGTGTCACCATGTGAGGCCTTGAGACAAAGATTGGTACTTTTCAAGTACATTGGGAGATGGACGAGATCTCCCTCATAAAGGGATTTCTTGTCCAATCTTCCATGATTATTAGATGGAAGGATAAAAATGAATTAAAAATCCATTTGAAGTATTAAGGGAATAAATAGGAATTTTAAATTCCTCTAAGGTACCTTGGGAGAAGTAGCCCATGTGGGGTTACTTCTCTAGAATGAGGGAGCATTTAAGGTTCACTTGACAAGGGGTTGAGCCATAAATGGAAAGAGGATTATCCCTTCCTAATCAAAGGGTTAAGGTTTTGAAAGTGATTAAGAGAGTAGTTAGGTGGTGGGATTAGGCTAATGAAGGTGGTTAGGAGGAAAGCTGCAAAAGTTGGAGGATGTGACACCTCCTAATCATGGATTAGGTGTGTGCACATTCCTAATGAAGGGATTAAGAAATGGATTAGGGATATTGGAGGAGTTATGGAGGAGGGGACAAGGAGAGAGAAAAGGGGAGAATTAAATATTTAATTTAATTCATGTGGAAGAATAAATGATTAAATAAAATAATAGGCATATTTATTTAATTTAAAGAAGAAGGGATAAAGGGTAAAGTATTTAATTTATTAATTAAATACCTTAAGAATTTAAAAGAATTTAGGAGAATCAACAGTATTAATTAAACAATTGCAATATTATTTAATTAATGTGGATAAGTAGGGATTTTAGATGAAATAGGGATAAATTTGACCAAACACTGTTGAATACACAAGACAACTGAGAGGGGGGTGAATTAGTTGTACCTTAAAACTTCAAAAACCTCACAAACATTCAGATCCAAATTAATTCAATTAACCCTTAATCTATTAGAATGATTAATCTTGAAGGTAGATAATAGAAACATAACCAAATCAACACCATACACAAAGAAACACCAGATTTACATGGAAAACCCAATATGGGGAAAACCATGGTGAGGATTAAATAACAATATAAAGTAATTTCAACATCAAATACAATAGGGATCACAACTAGAGGGCTTACTACCCAAAAGAAAGAAAGGATCACAACCAGAATATAAAAGTAGATGGAGAAGAGTGTTACCATAAGAAATCCATCTCAATGTAATGGAGAAATCCACCATAGCATCACCAACACCTTTGCAATATTTCTAAAGAATTATAGACACCTTCTGCTCACCGCATTTAGTAATCTAACACATGAAATCTTAGATTGTAGTGCAAATGTTCACACCCTACAACTCTACACTTCACATCATTTTCATCTCACATATATATTAACATCCCTCAACAACTCAACTTATATTTATACCATCTTCAACCTTGAACACATTCTCCAAGGTTGGCTATACACCTCAACCATGCAAATTCAAATTAGGTCAGCACCAAAACATTCTCATAGTGGAAAGAAATGAAGGCGGACCACAAAACACCTTAGTTAGAACCCAAAACCACTCATACATGCCATACCACACTTCCATAAAGATCAAATTAACTTCACAATTAATGTAAAAACCCAAGGTCAGTCGAACCTGTGTTAACACCATAAACATCAAAGCAACTTCCCAACCTGTATTAGACAATTTTCTTCCTTGATGGCAATGCCATATGCATTTGGTAGAGTCACTCCATCCATAAATTGTACCATTAGGGCCACATCACTGTTAAGATCCCTTAAAAATTATAGGAAGACATGATTGGGATAAGGCTCCACCAAGATAAGGATTTTATCCCAAATATTCTAAAATTTGAAGTTAAAATATCCCTTGTATTCATAGGGTGCCCTCTTAACTGTTGTCAATTGCTCCACCAAGGACAAGTATTCACTCGTGTCTTCAAATTGTTCACATAACTTTTCATCTAACTCATCCCAATTGTGAATGGAGTTAGGTTGAAAACCTTTGTACCAACGTAATGCTTTTTCTTTTACGGATGTGGCTAGGAGTCTAACAGACAATTGTATTCTATGATATTGTGTATAAAGCACATATTAGCCACATCTTGAATATCTTCTTTCAGAGTAGTGACTTTCTCATCTATGAAATAGGGAAATACTTTTCAAATAATTTACTAGTATGTTATCCCTTTGGGCTAGAAAAAGAGGGCTACCACCATTAAAAGTAACAAAAGCTTGATTTCTAGGGACAACCATATGGAACAATTGTAGGTTTATCTAGGTGGTAAGAGTCCTAGGATGAAGAAATATAATGAATGGAGGCATGGATTAAGCCCTAGGAGATAGAGATATAAAACCCCTACTTCTTTGTACCAATAATGAATAATGTCTATTTCTTATTCTAGAAGCAAAAAATGATATCTCAATGTATTGAAAATTACCTCTAGAAGATTCCCTTGTTTGAATTCTGGGTATGAATTTGCAGGTTTGATTTGGAACCGAGATTACTATGTTGTTGCAAAGCCACCAAGTACTTTTTTGAATGCCTCTTTAAGGCTGAAAATGTAATAACAACACCATTTCTCTTAGAAAGATGGAAAAGAGTCCATCAGAAGGTCCCACCCAGTGTGCCAAAAACTATTGTCACATTAATTTTCACCCTATTGAACATGTTTTTTAGCATTGCAATGACACAATGGAATTGGCCTCAAGGTGTGGGACCTTGCAAATGAGGTCAAATCTATAGGGATGGTTGAATTCCTCTCAAAAACTAGATGCAACAATATTGGTCCAACCCAACACTGGATAACTCTACACTAATCCTAATCTATCAAGCAACTGAAGGAAAATTAAGGAGCGAATGTTGAAAGTTGAAAATATGGTGATGCACCAAAGTTAAAGATGTTTCTTCCTGCCTATGATTACATAGTATCAATAAACCTACCAAATAAATTCACATAACTCTCTATTATTCCATTTCCTAGGAAGTTACATGAAGGTTAAGGTTTAACATACACTAAGAGGGAAAATATTTCTCCATAGTTCTCTTATTATATGATATTTAACACAACATTCAATCTTAGGAAACATAGAAACATTCATTCAAATATGAGGGAAATAATATTTGCACAACTCATTCAAGGTGAGAAAGGATAAGATAGCAATTTCTTGATAGAAATTATAAATGTTAAATTTGTCTGAAAATATTTGTATGTATCTTAAAATGTTCTTCCATGGGCAGGATCAAAACCATCATATAAATCGACTATCTTATCATATCATTATCAGACAAAATGTTCTGCCGCCAAATGTAGGAAATGCACGCAGGGATGACTGGCACATTGAAAATTTGGTAATGCATGAAATGACTGTATGCGACTGCGCGGGCTTTTTGGGTCTTTGTTTCGCGAGAATTGTTTGGTCTATTACAGCTTTGCTTTTTATGTTGCAACATGGCTTGAACATGCATATTTAGGTACTAAAATTCAAATAACGATGTCTTGTGAAGGTGTTGTGAAGTTTTGTAAGACATTTCTACATTCTTTTAGACTCTATTCATTACAGTTCACCTAAAAATCACCTTTTTACACATCATCAAGTCCTATTTTGAAGTGTTGTAAAGTCTTGTAACAAGATTTCATGCTTTTCTAGGCACAAATTCACTATTTATCCCTTTCTTATGACTTATTTGACCCCTTTATGTGCTCATATGCTTTAATTAAGTGTATTTTTGAATGTAAGCCCGATAAACAACATCAAATGCAACTTAATTCCCAACACTTGTTTTCAGGTCCTAGGTGGGACCCATTCGCCATGGGTGGTGAATGAGTCCCCCTTGCCCCCAAATTCAATTTTTTTAAAATTTCCTTTAAGGTTTTTATTCAAAAACACTTGATGTCAACCTGTGATGAGGTATGAATGGTTAACTAAGGCACAAGTGTGTATAAATAGAAAATTTTTGCCTCATTTTACATCTCTTCACTCATTCAAGTATTCATTCACACATTTAAGCATTCAAGCATCTTACAACATCAATTCAATCAATATTCAAGCACTTTGGAGCATCCATTGACGTTACTTCAAACTTTCATTATCAAGGGCTTGGTAAGTTAATAGCATTTGCATGTTATTAGTTTGTCATTCTCTTTCATTTCATTATTTTATTAAGGGTTTGATTACCAAAAGTGGGCTTTAACTAAGGAAAACCCCTATTTGCTAACCCTCAACCATTTTTCCCTATTGCATGTGTGTTTACAAACTTAGGTATGTAGATTTAACAAGTATTTTGGTGTTGAAAAGTGGAGAACAAGTCAACTAGGTGCTTCAAGTCAACTTATTTTTATTTCAAGCTTGGAGAAGGTTTTATGTTTGTTTCCTGCATAATTGACTTCAACAACCCGATAATCAGTGATTTCTAGATCTAGTGTTGCAAATTTGTACCCTAATTTTTCAAAAATTTGGGAGAGGACTGATTCACCACCAATAGCGAATGAGTCCCACCTTAGGACTGAAAATTTGATTTTTGTCAGATTCCAGATCCCAACTGTCAGAAACTAGCTTCTAACACTTTTTCACTAGTAGGAGGACTAATTCGCCACCCTGGGTGAATGAGTCCCACTATGAAAAATCAGTGATTTCAACGAACATACACAACATTCTAGATTCATCAGATCTTGTCTAGGTGCACTCTGTTTCTACCTATTTCTTTTTGTTCTGCATATTTTCTTCATTTACTTCACTATTTGCATATCACAATGTGCTTTCAAACATAGCTTAAATCTCACTTTTGCATTCAAATTCATTCATTTAGATCACTCTATTGCATTTAGTTTACTTCAATTAGCTTAGACAACATCACACATAACATTATTTGAATGAACCCTTTGCATTTTTGAGACCTATCTCTCTCCTTTGAGGTGAAAAACCCTAGAAGAGCTAGAGAAGCATTTAGGAACCAAAAATCAATGGTTCAGAAAGTAGTCTGAAAATAATAAATGAAACATGCACATTGTTTTTTCCATTTGGATTTGGTGAAATAAAACATTTAAAATCATTCTTGTAGCTCCAAGGATCAAATTTGTTAGCTAGGCAAGTCACTGCAACACTAATGGTGATTTTGGGATCAAAACATGAAAATCTAGTAGATTTGTCCAAAAGTCCTCACAAGTTCCAAAGTCTTCATAGGAAAAAAAGTGACAATAACAGGGAATCAAAAACAAATTTGGACATTTGAACTTGGTCCAAATTTTTGAAGGGAACCCAAAATATTGAAAGGACCAAAGGAGGAAGTGAGGACTTGGAAAGAAAATGGACTTTGTCCAAATATCCTTTCCAGGCCTGATACCCAATGGGACAAAAAGAGGAAGTGGGGACTCAAAAATAAAATGGACAATTGGACTTGGTCTAAATATCCTTTTAGGACCCAATACTATGATGGGACCAAAAGAGGAAGTGTAGACTCAAAAAGAAAATAGACATTTGGACTTGGTCCAAATATCCTTTCAAGACTTGAAACTTTGATGAGACCAAAAGAGGAAGTGGGGACTCATAAATAAAATGGACATTTGGACTTGGTCCAAATGTCCTTTCAGGACCTGATACTCTAACGAAACCAAAAGAGGGAGCGACGACTCAAGAAGAAAATGAAAATTTTGTTGAAATGAACAAGGCAACTAAGAGGGGGTGAATCAGTTGTAGTAAATTAAACCTTCAAAACCCTCAACAGTAATTAGATCCACAAGCATTCATTAAATCCTTATTCTTTTAGTATGATTAAACATGAAATGTGGATAATAAAAACTAAAATCACAACACCATACACATGAGAACACTAGATTTACGTGGAAAACCTAATGAGGGAAAAACCACAGTGAGGATTAGCTCATAATATAAGTAATTACAAAACTGATATAAGGGCTCACTGCCAGAATAGGACACATTGTCCAAAAGGGCTCACAGCCACAAAAAAATTACAAGAAGATGGAAGAAGAATGTTACACAAAGAACACTTCTCAATGAAATAAGGACTCCACCACAATTGCTCGCATACTTTCACATTCTTGCATGAATGATTTTGGATGCCTTTAGCTCACTACCTTTAGAAACCCTAACATTGAAATTCATACTGCTCTGCTCAAATTTTCATCACTCTCACCAATATTGCATCTATATTGCTTCTTACTTCTTTCATATTTCAACTCACAACAACACCATACATATTTATATCAATATCAACCTCAAAAACCTTCTCTAATGTTGGCAACTAGCCATTATATATACAAATTCAAAATAGATCAGCACCTAAAAATTTTCACGGTGGATAGGAATGACGGTGACCTACAAAACTCATTAATTAGGACCCAAATAGATCCAAACACACCTCAACATGCTTTCATAACCTCACATGTAGTTTTAAACACAAGGTCGCCCAACACCTATGTTAAACGCCATGATAATTAAGTACATGCTTCCTTAAATCAATCCATAAGTTTTAGACAACATAATTCATTTGAACATGATCTAAAATAATTCATGAACTACTTGAGATTCTTTAAACACTTCATCAACCTTGCATCATTCAAATACTTCAACTTAGAACAAGCGATAACCCTTACTTGCATACTAATAATGAAACTCACTTTGTACCACAAAAAATCACGTAAAACCTTGAATACAAAAAGATACAAGCATATAAGCAACTTCCCAAGTTTGCACAACCTGAAGCCAAAAATTGGAGAAACACGGAGAAAATACATTTCTCCCAGGCCATAGAAAAATATCATTGAACAACTCATTCACACACTGCTGAAAATATCTCGTACTATACAATGATCTAGAAACCAAAATTCTGAATATAGCAACCTCTGACAACCTTGAATAACTTGTAAGATCCACACATGCATAACATCAACATAGAAGAAATGTAGAGAAAAATACTGAGGCATACTATGAACACTTGCACAACACAATTTGTTCTATTTATCAAATTTCCTCAAAAGCACTTGAAAACTGAGTACCAGAGACAACATCTAAGCTCATTTCATCATTTCAACTCATCTTCAAACACTGCAACAAAGAAGGATAGCTCCATGTACTCACAACACTTCTTCAAGGTCTCAACTACACATGCACAAACAACTTTCTCAATATCCTCAATCATCTTCATCCCATATTTGATATTAATGAAAACACCAGTCAGTAGACTTCTTGTTGACATCAATGGCAACACCTTCATACTTGCAACAATCTCCCCCTTTGTCATTGATGGCAACACAAGATGTGAAAAGCCACCACAGACAACACAATAGCTCTTAATACACTTTCTTTCCTTCTCTCTTTTTTCTAGATTTGATAGTCTACACAACATTCTTGAACTCTTTCCCCCTTACAGGAGTCTCTCTCCCTTTGACAATTGAAACATAGAAAAAGAGGGGTGGTCACAAATGAGATTAATCAAATGGATAGCCCTATTTTTTTTCTTGATGTTTCACTCAATTATGAGGGCTAAAATGTATAAATAACAATAAAAAAATAAACCTAACTGTTATAATAGTTAAAAGGAAGGTTTTAAGATGTTGAAATGATGCGTACATTTTTGGAAAAGTGTTGTTTCGAGCCTCACTGAGGACTCATTTTCCCAATGGCTAATGGGTCCCTGCTAGGGTTATGGAAAAGTGACTTTTGGGTTATGTTCTTCAATGTCTTCACTCTCAAATCCCAGGTGTTTAGATCCTGAAATTTAGAGAAAAATTTTGTAGCTTAGTTTTCGTTATCTTGCAAGAAAGGCACGACAACTTTTACAACTTTGAAAACTTTGAAAACTTTTGTTCTCGAATTGATCTTCAATCTAAAACCTGCAATCACACATCAAGAGAGAAGAAACTTTTTGATTGTTAGGGAATATGGGTTTGCCTTGGTCAAACCCTATTTTGGTAATTAAACCTTGTGATGAAATAATGCATAAAAGGAAAGATGAATGAACAATGTAATGCGACAACTCACCAATCCTCAATTGAACCTTGGAGTACAAATCAACAATCTAGCATGAAGTGGCCTCAATGAATATAGATCTTGATCTTGAAATTTGATATGAAACAATGCTTGAATTGGATAGTCAATGCTACATCAACACATATGTCAACAACATGCATGATGCACTATGCCTTTGACATGATGAAATGGATCTTTGATTGTGGTAATAAACTTCAATAATCTGCCCTTGAATGCCTTCTTGAATGCTCTATAATTCTCTTGTAAATCATTAGGATGCTCTCTTTAAAATCTTAGCTTGTTTAGATTGCTTAGATGAAACTATGTGAAATGACCCTATATATATACTTATCTTAAGATTAAATCCAAAAATTTGAATAACACAAGTTGACATTAGATCTAGGATTTGAAATCATTAAAATCCTACCAAGAATATGTGTCCTAAGTTAAGGAGGACCCATTCACCATAGGGAGAATGGGTCCTAGCATACTTAACTAGGACTTATTTCGGGGAATGTGAAATAACATGCCAAAATGGGGTCCTAGGACCTAGTGAGGACCCATTCACCAGGGTCCTAGGTCACTATCCTAGGACACAAACCTTTTAAAATTAAGTGTTTTGAAATATTATTTATGAGTTTTTGGTTTTATCCCTCAAAGAATGCAATAAATTAGGCTTGAATTTGAATTTAAGGGGCCAATTAAGCTCAATTAACCTCAATTAATTAATTAAAGGCCTATATTAGTGTGAAAGTGTAAAGAAACACTTTACAACACCCTAAACAAGGCACCATTAAGTCCATTTTACTAAATAGGGTCCTAGACTTAATGTGAATGTGTGAAAAACATTACAACACTAAATTAAGGAAACATTAGGCTCATTTATTGTTTATTATTCCTATATTAAGTAAGGAAAAGGGATACCTTTTCTGTTACTACATTTTTCCCCCACTTTAGTGAGAGTATGACCCCGTGTCAAACTCACACTAAAGTAGACATTCAAGACATTTATGTATGCAACAAAACAAAGATACACAATCATACCTTATCAAAGACCAAGAAAATAAAGGGTCAAGGTTCGATCGTTCCAACACAATGTGGAACGTGCTTGTTTTTCTGAGAAAAAGGGAAGGATCAATCCTCAATAGTCTATCCAATGGGATGTGGACCAGGTGTAAGTTGTTTGTCCAAAAAATTTTACAAGCAGAACTCAATGTCCACTATGAAAATGACACACACTCACTCTGGGGTAGTGGAACCTCAGGTTGTCCACTAGGTGAGTATCCCAAAAGGGTGGAAAATGAAAGAATCATATTAGGCACCCATACCATACCAAATTTATCCTCATCACAACTTTTATAAGGCACCACAATGTTGAATGATTTTAAATATTATGTTTATAGGTTTGTGTTCAAGGGGATCTTGCTTTGTGTAAGGTCTTCTTCTTAAGGAACATCGTTCCTAATGTCTCCAAGAGAGGACAAGTCAAGAGTAACAGATTGCCACTTATCAGATGCCTCACTTTGCATCATGCCACTAAGGGAAAGTCGTACGCTTAGAAATATCACACTCTTGGAGGACATCAAACCCAATGACACCACCAAGAAAAGAATGCATGACAAGAAAAAAAAAATTACACCATGAAATATGCAAAATGTTGAAAGATGTTATCGATTTATGCCCCCACTTTAAAGCAGTTGCTAACACCATTGTTGTGAGAAAATTCTTTAAAGTAACCAATGTTTACTCCTAAGACATGAGAGATTTCCTTAGAAAACCCTATGCCAGGTCATATGCTCCTAAAATAAAGCTATGTCATGAAAAAGGAGGGGTTCCCCCCAGAAATACATAAGGGATCTATGGATTTGGGATTAGTATATCTTTGCTTACAATGTTTTCATAGAGTGTGCAACTATCATCATTCCCCAAATACTCATAGAATTGGAAGAATGACACAAGAGAGCAAAAAAAATTAAAAATCCTTCAGGTCAACATGGAAGAGACCTAAATGTCTCGATGCCTTGCATCATCCCCAAAAGGAAAACGCAAGACACATAAGAAAAGTAAAATTTTTTACTACATAAAGAAGAATGTAGGTACAAATAGAGGAATGCACAAAAAGAGAGAGATACACATCAAAAGAAATAGCACGAGGGATCACATTATGCACATGCAATCACATAAAGAAACATGAAAAAGCAAACCAAAGAAAAATAATAGTAAGAGACATGCAAGTCAACCTATAGCAAATTGTCTACATCCCAATCTTGGTCAGTATAAACGGAAGGCAAAAAACTAGCCAAAGGGACCACATCACATGTCAAACTAGGACAAGGCTATCTAACCCCTTGCCCCCACTAAGTGTAGGAAAAGGGTGAGTCGAGATGAATGATGATATGCCGCCCCTTGAAAAAAGGAAATTACTTGCAATAAATGTAAAACATGCCATAGTGAGTATGCTATGATCCTACAACTATTACATGGAAAGGAGAAACAACTATTTTTATTGATCATAATGAGTAGAAAAAGTATCAACTTGATGCCTATCGAATGAGATATTCCCACATTTAGTATCTATCATTTCAAGATGCACCATAGTTAAAGTTATCTTGGAAGAATATTTTTTAAGGGTATTGATATTGAGTGAAGGCTTTTTTGATGCTTTTGTTTCTTTCAAAGGACAATAGCCAAGACGACTAGTCATTTCTTGCATGTTAGGTTCTATAGAGACACAATTACCTTGTTCTCTAACACCACATCCTTTTCCACTATACCCAAGTTGTTTCATAAGTTCATAACCTCTTCCATAAATCTTTTTCATTTCTTTTAAATTTGGTGGTTGCTCATAATTAGCTTCATCAAAGTTTGTTGTGTAATTTGCTTCTTATTCTAAAGTGGTTGAATGGATGCTTTCAAATTTTGTGTTGACATTACTGCTTTTTCTTTTTCCTTTCCAGACTCTTTTTTTATGATCTAGTATGCACCCATAAATGTTGGTGTGAAATTTAAGGAACCCCAATCATCTTCTAACAACTTGGTGACTTTATCAATGTTCTTATCTTTTTCTTTCTCTTGCACATGTTCCACTTTTGTATTTGATTTCAAAATTTTCAAAGGATATCGTCCTTCTTTCTTAGCAATCAAACAATTTTTAGGTTTAGGATCGGCCTTGAGTGTGTAAAATTTGTTGTCATAGATGTAGTTCATTTTACAATGAAGGGTAGAAGGAACCCCATTCATTACATGAATTCGTGGCATTCCTAAAAGAAGATGATATGAAAGATCTGTTGCAAGATGGTGTGTCCCTTGGTCTTCCTTGCAACACAGTGCTTGGGTTTGTGACATGGTCTAATTGCCTCATGTGGATCTTTACTGACGCTTGTATCGGGCATTGACAGGTTGACCTTTTGGTACAATGACAAGGCCAACAATTGGTATCATATTTGGTCATAGGTTCAAACACCTCACTTGTGCTGGGGAGTATTGTTGCAAGATGGTGTGTCCCTTGGTCTTTCTTGTAGCACAACACTTGGGTTTGTGACATGGTCTAACTGCCTCCTGTGGATCTTAACTGATGCTTGTATCGAGCATTGACAGGTTAACCTTTTGGTGCAATGACAAGGCCAACAAGATCATGAGGCATAACATGGACTGGAGTTTGTAATAGGACCTTTCCAAATTTAATAGGTAATGTGATGACTCGAAATGGTTGTTTTCCTACATTATCAAACCCACAAATAGATAAATAATCAGGTTGAATTTGGCTTTATTCTACTTCAATCTTATCAAGAAGGTTTATGCTACACATGTTAAGGGTTGAGCCACTATCAACAAGAGTTCTCTTTATCGCTATTTGATCTACGTAAGATATTATCATGAAAGCTTCATTTATTTTTCTCTTCTAACGAAGGTAACTCGTCTTGATAGAAATTAATTTCTAAGTTGACTAGAGTTATGGCTTGAATTTGGGTTGCCACATCATTTGATTGAACATTAGGAGGGGTAGGAACTTGTTGTAAAGCACTTTGAAGCATGGTATGATAAATAGGTGATGTTTGAATAAGGCCCCATAAGAATATCTTAGTAGGAGTATTCTTAAGTTGTTCAACAAGATTATACCCCTTTCCAATTTGTAAAGGAAAACAAGGAGCACTGGGAAAGATAGGGTTAGGAAATGGGAGGTATGTTTGAGTTATTTGTCTTGGTTGTGGATTGTTCGTGTTATATGTATGAGCAATGGTATTGTAACTTGGTTGCTGTGAAACATTATCATTATTAGATTTCCTTTTAGGTAGTTCTTGTTGGAATATGGCTTGGGGAGATTTTTGGAATATGGCTTCTAGTGTTGTCATTGATGGAAACAGAAGTCATTATTCAGGTCTGTAGATCATAATTTTCTCATACCGACAGGCAAAGTAGAGAACAAAGTATTACCGATAGAAAGCATGAATAATAGGGTATCTGGTCAGTTAGTCAATCTGTATGCTTCACTAGATCATCATTTTGTGTTGTGGATCCCTAGGATAGATTGTTGAGAATATATGTTATCTTACTATTAAGTTTTGTGATGTTGCATTAATCGATGTACGAGCTTGGAGATCTGGCAAGATGTTTTTATGTTTATTTTCTCTTTGTGGTTGACATAGTGAATTTCGCATGTCGTGGATGTATAAGGAGTAATTGTTTAATTTTTTATTGTGTTGGACATTTTTTTTGGGTCCTAGTTATAGTGTAGCTGACTTGTGTTGGTGCGCATCAAAGGTTGCTCATGATTTGAGCCAATATGTGAAGAATATTTTGTATTTATTTGAAGTCAACTTGGAGTGATTGAAATCTTGGTAGTGGATATATATGTGAGTTCGAGTAATTCATTTTGGTGTGTGTGTGTGAATGTGTGAAGAGCAGAGAAAATGTATGAGCGAATATCAGAAGATCAATTCAATGAATTTTGATTGAGCAGAAGAGGATTGTTGTGATTTTTTTCAAAGTAGAGCAGAGTGAATTGTAGAATTAGACAGTTGGTGCAAAATTTGATTTATGAGCTTCACTAGAACTGAAACCAGGCATTTGTAGATGTTATCTTCTCAATTCAACATTTTTTTGTAATCACAAACATTTTGTAAGGAAGTGAGCCTTCCTTATTTTGAGCAGTGAGCTCTAGGTAGTGAGCCTGAATGCATGTGCATTCCCTTTTCTTCATAATTTTAACAGAGTATAAATTGTGGATTAATCTCCAGCATGGTTTTTCCCCTAATAGGGTTTCCACGTAAAAATCTTGGTGTTATGGTGTTTTGAATATTTCTTTAATGTGTTTGCATGATTATTTTAGTATTAATGTTGTGAATGGTTTATGATATGAATTGAAGTTTAAATATTGTTGAGCACTGATTCACCCCCCCTCTCAGTGTTCCCTAAGTCTAATAGTTCTAAGATAAGCACGAGTTTATTTTGAACTTATGGTTGTTGTGAGGGTGGATAAAAGATAAGAAGTGGCTCAGGAGACCACTTCAAGGGATTTCTAATGTGCATAAACTCAAAAGGCTTGTTCTTATTTTCATGATCTCTTAGTGAAGGGGATTCTAATGTCACCTCGTCATCTTCATCAAAGGAAGCCTCATTATTATTGCTTGAAAGAAATGTGTCCATGTTCTCTTTTTCTTGCACCATGATATCCTTCCTAGTAGGAGAGTTTTTAGGAGAGAAACAAACTAGATGTTTATGACATTCAATATTTGGTTCTTCTAAAATGACTTCACCACAAGTAAGGAAGTTATCAATGGCTGGAATTTCTCGCTTATCAATGATGGAATTCTCTCTTGTTCAATATTTTTTTCCCTAGGGGAAGAGCAACAAATAGGATTCTCATAACTTTGATCGATTAGATCTTCTAACACCAAAATATCTTCTTCACCCATAGGATAAGGCAAAATTTGATTATTATGATTGTCCATGATTTCATCCTTGTTTTCTAAGGTCTCATTCTCTTGTGCCATAATACCTACCCTAGTAGGAGAGCTTTTGGAAGAGGAGTAAACAAGAGGTTCATCTTATTCCATGGTTAGATTTTGTAAAGTGGCATCATCACAAAAAGGGGAGGCATCAAGAGAAGAAAAACTATGATTTTCATTCTTACCAATGATTGGATCCTTTTTTTCAAATGGACCTTTCCAAATGTTAGGGACATTAGGAAAGAGAGAAATAATGCTATAACTTCCAATCATTGAATCTCTTAACCCCAACATAGCCTCTTCACAAATGTGAATTTCATGATCGTTCATGATTGTATCCTCTTTCACTGAAGCATTCTCACAAGTAGGGGAGGTTTTGGGAGATCAATGTAGACTAAGTAAAGTAGTGGCAATGATCTCATATTCTTACATCATAATATCTGTAGACACGTAAAATGTACTGATTGACATTGGACATCTGATCCTGATCACTAACACCATTTCATCCTAAATCACCCCTCAGTTTAACTGTTTAATCTAATACCTTTATTCGATTAAATTCATTTATTTTTCCCTCTTAATAAAATAAATCATGTATTTAATTAAGTCTTTCTCTTTTGTTAATTAAATCAATCAATCTGATCTAATTATCCCTATTTAATTAAATAATTAATTTTATTTAATTAAATATCTAAGGTTTATCTATTAAATTAAGTAAATTAAAACCTTATTTAATTTAATCTACCTTCATCCCCTTAGTTAAATAAGTCAAAACCCTTTATTTAATTAAGTCTTTAAATCATATTCTTCTCATATTTGATTTAAATCAATCCATAAATTTAAGTCAAATAGGTCACATCATTTAATCCTTCATTAAATTAATTAACCTTGATTAATTTAATCTCTTCTCATGTCCCATCCTCCATCTTTTGCCACTTGCACATGAAAATAGAGTTATTTGATTTATTAAATCTCTATTTATCTTCAACATGGCATAAAGGAGGAATATTCTTCAAGTTTGAAATTCAAATCTAAGTGGACTTTGTCCTTCCAACAAGGCATTCACTCTCTCTTACAATTCCTTTTGCATTGAGCCAAGTGGCCATTACTCCATTTGACTCTCCCTCCACCTTGTCATTAATACAATTTCAAAATTCAAATATTGGCATTTATTGGAACATTCATCAAAACTTGTACATCCTCCATCCACTCACATTTGGACAAGTGGCATCATGTCATTGGCTTATATTTTATCCCACATTCATCCTATCTTGAAATCTTCAAGTCTTTCTTTCTATAAATAAAGAGCTCATCCTTCATTTTGATCATCCACAACTTGAGTAAACCTACTATACTCAAATTCATAGCAATCTTCATCCATCTTATTGAGTTTTATAGCCAGGTTATGCATATTTTTATCTTGGAGCACTCATCACTCTTCATCAAAGTGGATCAACTTTCGTCATCAATTCATCATTACACCATTGGAGTTGGGAAAGGGCCAACTTTCACATCAAATTGGCACCAATTCCCTTAAGAGATTAAGATTTTTCTTTGCTTTAGAATAGGATTTGACATGTTTTAAGCTTTGTTGTGTTCTTCATTTCATTTCCTATTTCTCTTGCAACTTAAATGAACTTCTTGAGGAATCTATATTCTAGCTTGCATTTGATCTAATTTGTTGTTTGTTTCTTGTGCTATTGCAGGCTTAGGATCTAGGTTCACATTTTGGTGCTAGAAGGAGGGAAATCTCATTTTCTAATCATGTTTTTGACAAAAAAATCATGTTTTTATTTGTCTTCAGGAAAACTCCACTGTTGGGGGCTCAGCATCGCTGTTGAGCACCGCTGGTTCTCTAACGTCGCTATATAGAATTGCTGAAAACTCCAAACTGCAACGTCTCTATCTTTCTACCTAGAATTTTGAATTCTAAACTATGCCATTGAACCTATCTGACCTGCAAGAATCTTTCAAAAATAAAAACTGCATCGCTGGCCAAAAGGGAAATGCCTTCATGCTCACTGGTCTGGTTGTAGAGTGATGTTGATTGGCAAGCGACACTATACAACACCACTGGTGAAATCAAACTGCGACGCCTTTGTGGATTGCATCGCTGGAGGGGAGTAGAAAGTGAAATTTTATTTGTATCACATACTTTTTTTCAAATTATGGTTCTTTTGTCTATTTTATTCCCTTTTGAATTTTGTTTCTCCATAATCTAACTGACTTTCTTGTAGGTTGGATCGATCAAAGATGAAAAGGGAAGAGAAGCATGATGATGTCATTTCACAAAGAAACACAAGTGTTTTAAACACTCTAGTGTTTGCTTAAAACTCTTGGAGGATTCCTTATTCCTCTTAAGGAAAAATTTGTTATCTTTTTATGCTTAGGACTTACTAATTTCATTTTGGGCTTTAAAAAGAACCTTTTAAATTCTTGTTACAAAAAGGCTTAAAAAGAATATTAGGACTCAAATTTACTAGAGTTTGTTTTGGGTTTAATAATCGAACAAGGAAAATTATCACACTTACTCTGGTGCTTTAAAACGAATTCACTTTTGCTTTGTGGACTTAAAATGAACAAGTGTTTTCATTATTTTGTAATTACTTACACAAATTAATATCATCAAAAGACATATGTGCTTCTCTCACACCTCACGGTGATCTTAAGAATCAAAAGGCTTTTGGTGACATTAAGTTGCGTAAGTAATTGCCCATACACACTTCAATTTGGGTTTAAAATTGAACAATAAACTTTGCGAATGTGAGTAAACCTATTGCATGTGTTCTCCCTTTGTTTCTAAACGAAGGTTGATTGAACTATGAATATGTTTTCTCTCTATTGTTTATCTTAGAGGTCCTTCCTTGGGGAAAAAGTACTCACCCAAGAGAACGACTCAACTGGTAACACTCTAAAACCAAGAGTATTTCCAGCTAGGATATAAATGTGGGTATTGGAATAAATGATAGTATCACATGGTTGACTCGGAGCAAGAAGAGGAAATGGTCTCTCCACCACATTAGGTCAAATCCTACGAGCGAAAAGTCCGAACTAAAACCCTTGTTTAGAAATTGCCAAAATCCTTGATCCTATTTGTTGGTGCAAGAACGGTCATTCTGAAGCTGCCCCACACTTTTAAGGTCTTTAGTAAAAATGGAGAGCATGTCATGGGAGTTTCATCGGTGTTGATGCTTGGCTACCCTGAATAAGTGAGTGGCATGGAGGGGAGCCAATGGGGTCAAGCATCTAACCATTCACTAAAGATAAGCGTAGCTGGACTTGTCCAAGTGGGACTCAACAAATATTGTCTTTCATATCCATTAGGTTGTGCTTATTCTCGGTTACAAAATTCTTTGCTTGTTCAAAAACATTTGAAAACAAACATTTGACATCATGATCAAAATTTCAAACCCTTTATGAGGCAAATACAATTGACCAAATTCATGTGTTATTGCTTTCCCTTGGGATTCTCATCCTTAGAGGTTTCTAAACACTTGGATTTACATCTCAATTTTCCCACTAAAGTTAAACAATAGGTAACCCTTGCCTTGACTTCATCAAAACTCCACATAACATACTTTGTGGGATTCGAAGAAATTAAGACATTGGACATCTAGTTTGGAAATCTAATCAAAGATGTGTTGTGGTAAAGCAAAATCACTAAGCAAAGATAACAAAATTGGCTCACATATGTGTTAATTCCTCATGATTTCCAAGAAATTCAAAATCCCAAAATGAAGATCCTTGAGTCAAAGTTCAAAGTTTAAGAGTCACACTCAAAAGGTCATCAAGAAATACATTAGGAAGTGCAATCAAAAGCAACACATCAAAATAAGCAAAAAATTCACAAGATTCTATAGACTCATTCATTTGAACAATCTGGAAATGTATGCTCAGTTTGAACCACTTCTTGGTTGAGAGGTCCTTAGGAGTATTGTATGTTCTTCAATACCGAGGTCTGGTAAAAAAGTGTCTTTTTAGGTACACCCTAGGATCAAAATTGAAACCTTCACCATATTTGAACATCGAAACCAAAATCATCTCATCAACAACTCTTCGAAAATGTTGGAAAAATCCTTCATGTTAAACTTTGGGAAAATCATTTAAAAAAAATCCAACAACACCTTGTTTGATTAAATGTGTGTAGATGAATCCTTCTCCACATATTTGATCAAATTATCAAAACTTGTGAACAAATTCATCCCTTGATAAACATCCAACATCTTGGGATTTAGGAGTTCATTATCAATCTCATCTTGTTTGGATATGAATGTTTAGATGAATCCTTCTTCTCACACGTAGACAAATGAGCATCTTGTGAATGATTTAACTCTAGGACAACATCCAACCTCTTAGAGTTTATGAGTCCACCAAAATTTGAATATGAAACAAATCAATCCTAAATCAAGTCCTAAATTTTAAAACATACCCTTCAATATTTTCTCAAGAGTTCCAAACATCCATCATACATCCATCTTACATCCATATCATTATCATCCTTTGATCCTAGAATCATCCTAAATTTTCTCTTTTGCTCCTAAAGTTAGATCAATCCAAAGAATTAGAGATTCATCTCCTATATTCTTCAAAAAATGATCCCTATTTTATGGTGCAAACTAGATCTCAACACAAGAGGAACATGGAAGCCAACAAAGAAACATGCACTACAAGTGACCTAAGTCAAAAAAATTCTAAAAAAAATCTTGTTGAATCAAGTAATCCTTTAATCAACTTTCCAACATCACCACAAAATCCTCAAGAGGAGGTAGAAGATCATACCAATAATCCCTTTGGAATGTCACACGGGGAAATCAATGAAATGATTCAAAATCTGGAGAACCATAAGATTATCAATATCATGATGAGACTCAACCCTTCACTATACATGCTTGAATTAGCAAAACAAGGGGATAAACTCCCTTCTAATTTCAATATGAGTACCATTGTTGAACCACCTTTTGGGGTCATGCCTCCAATTTCATCCATGCCTGCAATATCATCTACACCCCCATTCCAAAGCATCACTAAAACCATCCCCCAAATTACATCAT
>VDFB02163938.1:0-13359 GCA_007258455.2 Sequoia sempervirens
GTATTCATGTTCTAGAAAAACTTGTTGCTTTTCATACATTGTGAGGTATGGGTGACTTTATGAGCATCTTCTTAGGACGAAAGACCTAAGGGATCAACTCCCAGCCATTCAAAAAAAGATGGATAAGCATGAAATAGTTCCTCTTGTAATTAATAGTTTGCTACCTTCATTTAAACCTTTTGTGGAATCCTTGTATCTATTGATTGGCAAAGAGTTAAATTCTTACCTTTGCAAAAGTAAGCTCAAATGTGTTACAAAAGAATAGACACATACAAATGGTAAGAGGCTAGGTGTAGGCAATCTGAAAATGCACATGCTACTTCGTACAAAGGAAAATAAAACAAAGCCTTGAATTTTGATGCACATTCCAAACATAAACTCAAGTGTTATTGTTATAAATTTGGCATATCAAAAACGAATGTTGGGAACATCAAAATAACCTATTCAAGAAGAAGTCATGGGCTCAAGCTAATGTGGTAGCAGTTGAGATGGAGCAAGAACTATAGAGTATGTTTTTATTGCATACTTTGAGACAGCAATGATGCAACCAGTTGTTGGTTCTTTGATTCTAGTGCATTACATCATTTCATCTATCATAGAGACTACTAATCCCATTTCTACATGTTCTATTTCACTAGGTGATGATAGATCACATGCAATAGAGTGGACTGGGGATGTAAGGATATTGTTGAGTGATTAGACAAAATTCACTATTAGGGATGTTAGGTTAGTTCCAAACATCAACAACTTGTTATCTATAAGTCAACTTGCAAATAATCCTAACTTTGATTTGGATTTTTGAGGTACAAAGTCCATTGTGGCAAATGTTAAGCAACGGAGAAAGGATTCCCCAAGCATCAAGCAAGGTGAGCTATACAAGCTAAAGGATCTTGAAACACAATTTTCATGCATTAGCTAGGAAGGACAATGGTAGCATTTTTTGGCATGAGATATGGACATCTTAACCTTGAAGATTTAGAAAAACTAAGTGGAACCAACAAGGTTCAGAAATAGCCACCTACTTAGGAGAAGCAAGATATATGTGAGGATATTTGGCTAGTAAAACATAAATAAAAGCCACCAAGAAATATTGTGAAGACACAGTGAATAGTTGTATGAGAAAGCCAAGTCAAAAGTCATAAAACATATGCACAAGAAGTTTTAATGGGCAGAATAGAGCAAGAGGGAAAGGTGGCCAAGGCATGGATGGTGCTTGGAGGCTAGAAGCCACTTCCATGAAGCCTAAAAGGAAGCAAGATGCACAAAAGGTCTGAATTGTCCAAGAGCAAAATATCTGCTCGAGAGTGGAGGCAAATACGTACTCAAGTGACTATGAGCCATATACACATGGGTGGCATGGTAGAACAACTTGAGATGGCGACCATCATGTATTACAAGGACAAATCTAGGCCAAGTGTTCAAAGCCAAACCTACCCCATATGATCAAATGGTCAAAGGTGTATAAGGAGCAGAACCAAAGGAGAAAGATATACCAAAACCAAGGAGAAGAAAAGAGAATAATCAGTACAGAATAATAAATTTGAGAAAGAAAAGTGACTTTTTCATTAGGATACCATCATACATTCGTATGGATATGTTATATAAGTAGTCTATGTAACTAGTGTGAAATAGGTTAATGTCCAAATGTACTTTAGGTTAAAGGTTTATACATAAATGTAGTCAAGATGGTTAATATGATGCCTCTATAAGGATTGGTAAAAAAAACATGTTGTAGTATCATCTTTACTTTCTAATGAATATAACAAATGTGTGCACAATTCTTGTCGAGTTTTCATGTAATGATTTAATCACAAGTTTGTCTACATGGTTAAATAAATGTAATTGTGTGAACCACGACTAACTAACTGACTTATTTTCTTCCCCGATTCCTTGAAGCCTCAAGTTGGTAATATGTTTATGAGGAGTTCTTGGGGAGCTATTGCACCTCAATAGAGCACTTAGGTCCTTTAGGTTGTATGTGATAGGCTAGTGTGGCAAATCTTTCATGATGGGCTGTCGTGGTCTACACAATACTTAGATGCAATAGGAAGCCAATTTCTATACTAGGTTTTGGTTCCATTGTTGGGACACACTCTCTTTGTTGCTATAGGTACAGGTGTGTGTGTTGACATTGATTGTATTGGTCTATTTGTTGGGAATTTGTCACTATCACAGAGTTTGGTTAGAGTTTTGGTTAAGGGTTTCCTTGAATCTTTCTAATAGAGGGGGTAGTTGATGAATCAATTTACTTTAGAACAAGCTAAGTGTTGGTTTTACCAAAGAATCTATTTAGCAAAGCTTGAAATTTGTCAGATATGGTAATTTGAAGCTTAAAATTGGCTTTAGAGAGAAAATTTCAATTCTTTGTATCAAGTGTTCTTTGCTAAGCTACAAAGGTTGAGTTTTGATCAGTTGTCAACATAATGTAAAGGTTAAGCCAAGAATCTCAAGAGGAAGTACTTCTAGACAACAAAGAGGTTGCAAATATTACATTGATAAAGTATGGACCAAACTAGTGGATGTCTGGTGGATAGGGGACTTGAATAGCTATTTGTTGGAATTTTCAGTTTCAACTTGTACTTGTCTTAAGAAAGCTAAGTTTCAATTTCTTTGCACTCCAAGAGGCATTTTCCTTGAGTCTATTGTATTTTGAATTAAGAAACTCATAGTGGATGTGGCATTCAAAGTCCTAAGGATAGAGGATTAGATTTTGTTGTGCTAGAGTTATGTGAAAGGAAGAGGGGCACTTTGGCATGACTTATGTGTGGAAGTGATTGAAGAAAGTGACCATTATCCAAGTGGATAGGAGCAAAGATTGTGCAGATATTGTGAGACTCACTTTTTCTGCAACCCCTATTGCACCTATTGTACCTTCATACATTGACACTTGTTAGACATTGTGATCTTATCCATATGATCATAGTTGTGTTTTGGTTCCACATATATTGCTTAGTAATGTTTCATTATATTGTGGACTATATGAGTACACTAGTTAGCCATTAATTCTAATGCAATAGAATTAGTGATTTATAGGGGTTTAATTTTATAACATTGCTAACCCTAATTTATATGCTAGTTAGTTTATATGTTGTTAGAAGCCCTACAAGACTTTGCCTTCAATCAATTTTGTAGTCATTAAACCATGTCATTCTTGTCTTGTTATCAATGTCAACCAAGTTTTAGTCCTATCAAGTTGTAAAGTTATCTAGTCATGGTCTAGTTTTTCAATTAACAATACTTGTAGATTGCTCAAGGATGAATTATTCCAAGAGAAGATGAACAAGCATCTAATTGATGGTGGCTCCAATAATAGAAAGCAAAGGAAATGACTAAGCCTTGAGGTCGAATCAACAAACCTAGTGAATGATTAAGTTAACTCCTCAAGGCATAACTTTTTCCTTGGCATTGCCACCTAATTTCTCCTCGAGCCCACTATTTAAGTGGCATTTCCAACACAAAACTACGACCAAAGGTGGTAGAAGCCTAAGTAAACCGTGCCCAAGTCTAAGGCACACATTTAAGGTAGTTCTACTAGGTGATTTCAGCACCTATGTTGCAAAGCCAGCATTAACTTTTGCACAAAATCAACAAAGCTGGCAATGTGTCAAGTGATTCATGCCTAGATTCATGCAATGAATTGAAGTTTCAAATTAGGTGGCACACATTGTGAGTGGCAAAGCCACTAGCAAACTCTGCCAATCATAAGATAAGGTGGCTATACACTAGGTGATCAGTGCCTATGAAAAGTACTTGAGATGATAGCTGAGTGCACTTTTCTTGTGGTTAAACCAATCCAAAACTCTGCCCAAGTATTAAAAAAGTAGCAAAGAGAAGTTCAAATTCTGTCAAGCAAAGAAGGTTAAGTGAAATGTCATAATGGCACATTTTAGGCTTGGTCAAGACAACAAGAAATGGCCCCCAATGATAGCAGAAACTTCAGTGAACTTCACCCAACTCAAGAACACAGAAAAATCATTTTGAAGGCATGTATTAGGTGTATCAACACCACCATAAAGTTTCACATGCATTTTTGTGATGGTAGAGCCAACTTAAAGGAGCACCTAGTTTAAAAATGAGGTTAGAACATGAGGGAAGCACACTTCTAAAGTGGTGCAGCCTCCTAGAAACTCCAGCAATCTTTTCAATGGGAAGAAAGCAAAAAAAACAATAAGAGTTTTAATGCATGCAATTCATTGGTGATGATTGCGGCAGGTACATGCCATTATATCTTCTATTTTACAGCAATATCTGCAGGTTTCAGTCTCCTATTAAAGGTTCAACACCTTCCAAGGGTAAAATCAGGCTTTCCGTTTTTGGTAAGAAGTTGCATCATTATTCAGCATACAGCATTCACCATATCCTTGTTCAAGCAGTTATCATTCGTCAAAACAGTCAAGAACAGTGAAGTTTTACAGAATGACAGAGTATCAATGAATCCATCATGGCAGGGCAATCACCAGATTCACCTCATGTTGTTTCATTAAATTTTATTGGCTCCAAGGAAGAGATTGCCAAGTTAGAGGATTCAGCCAAATTTGCAAGTCAATGTCATTTTGAATTTTTGAAAATGATCTAGTGACAAAAGTTGCTATTTTTCAGAGGACGGATTAAGCCTATTAGTAGGGATTTTATTTTAATTATTTCTTTTGGAATCAATTAAATTTAAAAGTATTTATTTCCTCTTTTTTTGCAAATAAGGATGGATTAAGCCTATAAGTAGAGCTTTATTGAGATTATTTTATTATTATTTTATCCCTAAAAGCTGCCACTTGAAGAGATTATAAACAAGTACCTTAGGCAAATAATTTGGAAAGAAAAGATGCTGCAGATTCTATTGTTCAGCTACTTTTTAGTAATTGTTAAATCTATGTTAATAATTTCCTCGAGCAAATCAAAAGTAGATGATTTTGAGCCAAATTTTGTATTGACAAAATTTGTCTATTTAAATTGTAGCTCTGAATGTAGCTTAACTATTTCCTTATGATATTGCGGGGTATTCACTTGTTCAAGACTTTCCTATTATGTAGATCTATTGGTGTCTAATTTAGCCAATAGACAACTCTCACACATGTTTTTTCTTCAAATCTTTGTTTAGAGCCAACTGTTGGTATTTGCTTCAGCCAATTGGAAATTGAGTTTTACCATTGATGCTTGATAGTTTTCCCTTCTCTAAATCTAAAATTCTTGCTACAAGGCTTTGCTGATAGTGTTTGCATCTAAGGACAAAACTAGTTAAATTAGATATTTACAATTAATGCAAAACCCACATGAACACTTGTGTAGTAGGCATACTTAAAATTCCTATTTATGGTTTTAAGTTTTTGGTTTAGTTAGATCCTAGTGAGCTTCACCTTACAATTTGAAGAACAGTTCTACCGTATGTGTTGTTCCATTTTGTCTTGCCCTAAAAAGGACAAATTAAACACTAACATATATGACTTTTAATGTTCTATTAAATAGTTTTGGTTAAATTAGGCTTGGTAAATGTAATGTTGTAATTAGCTGCCAATATAAAATTTAAGTTGAGTTTATTTAAAACATCAAATTTGAGTTAAAATATGAAAATGAATTTTCAGGAATTAAACATCTAATTGAATTTATGTATATAATATTTGAATGGTGTGTGATGTAACCATTATGAATTGGGTTCAATTTTATTACTGTTAGTGATGTGTGATTTATCTATTTCCTGTGTTCTCACATGCTGATGACTTGTGACATTTGGATCTATGAGTCAATTGTATGTATACACAAGCAAATAAAGTAATTCAATAGTGTGGAGCTTTGGCTACAGTGTCCATGATGAGATTTAATGTGAACAATGAGTGTGAAGGACATTATAGGAGAGGCCAATGGGGGGCACTAGAGGGTTGTTGAGGATCATCCACATCATGAAGCAATGAGATTCAATTGTGTTATTCAGTTACATTAAATTGTCTTTCTCAAGTATGACCAAGACCCTCTTGTTGGCCATGTGGTGTTATTGTTGTGGCCACTTCATATTATTTGAATTTATTTAAATGTTAAGGCATGGAAAATGCTTTTAAATGAATTTTTTTGTGGTTTATTTGGTGAAACTCAGATTTTTGTTTTGAGGCAATTTGAAATGTTGGTAAAATATTTATTTTTTACTTGAGGTCATTTTTGGGCTCTTAGAGCAAGTACCTATGGTTAGAGTAAGTGGAAAAGGGCGTTGGAGCATGTTTGGGATATTTGGTGTACCATGGGAGCTCTTGGAGAGAGCAAACATTGATAAAGGCAAGAGACTTTCATGAAACAACAACCCCAAGTCAACCCATTGCATTCCAAAATGGGTTAAATGGAGGAGTCAACATCACTCCTTGCTTGTAGGGAGAAAACCCATGTGGGCTCACATGGTTTGGGCATCATCATTTATAGTAATTGTAATAGAGTTTGGTCCATGGGTTGTAGAGTTGCCATGTGGTCCTGTTGTGACCTTTTCACACATCGCCCCATTCAAGATGGGGACCCCCTAATTTTTTGCTCCGTTCCGGTCTTTTGGCTTGGGTTTTCTCCTCTCTCTCGCTCTGTCTCTTTTCTGGTATCTGCCTTTCGAGGGGGTTGTGTCCGTCATTGAGCTTAAACGCGAAGATTCTGACCAAGTCTAAAATTAGGGTTTCACCGTTTCTGGTCAGTCCAAGGTCAAATAATGTGAGTAAATTGAAAATTGAACTTAATGTTGTTGTCAGCAGACATCCAGCAGGTTTCCAGCCAATTTTCATCAGATTCTAAGATACTTGCTATTTTTAGTAGGTCTGCTATTCAAGGCAATCTATCAGCTATTTTGAGATTCCAATCATCACAACACATTCAGAGTATATCAGATTGCTCACATGCCAAATTTGAGCAAAAACAGATAACTTACTATTTTTAGCAGTCCGGCTTCCAGGGCTAATTTCGGGGTCCAGATGCAGAGATTTTCTTTGCATGTCTGGATATTCCTTCTGGGTTTTTCGAGACCTTCGCGATGATGTAGCATGCAAGTCGAGATGACCACTTTCAGGATTCAGCCTTCCGAGGCTAATTTTAGGGTTTGCATGTCGAGGTTTCTTTTGCATGTCAGGTGATTCCTGATGGGTTTTTCGAGAGATTCGCGATGGTGTGACATGCAAATGAGGATTCTCACTCAGTAAGGAACTTGCTATTTTTAGCAGGAATGTCCCGGCAGCCGCCTCCCAGCAGTTCAGATTCACGAGCTAATCGCAGTGTCGCAGAAACAAAGACAAGCGAGATCTTTTGATACGCATGCAATGCAAATTAGGGTTTCCAGCTTCGGAGCCTAAAAATAGGCATCAAAAGTCAAAATCTTCGAAATCTGGTGTAAACCACCGCGATCAGTGTCCCTCAAGCTATCTGCTGGTGAAATTTCGGGTCAAACGGAGCACTTACTATTTATAGTAAGTCAAATTGGAAACGTGCTAAAAATAGTAAATCAGTTGCATGCATCGGTGTTTTAGCCTAACAGTCACGTGGTGAGGATCGCCTCATTCAAATTTCAACTCGATCGGAGCTTGGGAGCTATCAGAAACAAGAGCTTACTATTTATAGTAAGCCACCTTCAGAAACCGGCTATAAATAGCAGGGTGACTAAAGTGGCAGTGCCGACAGTTGATAGGATCATGAAGAATCTATGTTTAAAATTCCAGGCCATTCCGAGCTTCAGAGGCGCAAATTCAGAGAACTTACTATAAATAGCAGGGCACGATGCTAGCAAAAGATGATAAAAAATTTGTCTAAGTCTGGAGTCTCATCCAGCAGGCATAGCAAAATGCGCCCATCTCAGCTAAGGAGGCATAAAATTTCTAAGTGTGAGTTTATCCTGCTCAGGGGTCAAAATGCGCCCAAGGCAGAGAAGTCAAAGAAAGTCAACGATTTTCATCCTGCTGCCAGGGTAAAATGCGCCCAAGATGAAGAAGGAAAAGTTGAAAAAAGTTTCTAAGGCATGAAAATCCGCCTCACCCCTCAAAATGCGCCCAAAATACAAGTTCATCCTGTACACAAGGCAAAATGCGCCCAAGGTGAAGGAAAGTCAACAAGGTCAAACATTTTCATCCTTCTCCAAGGCCAAAATGCGCCCAAACTGGGCCATGTCAAGACAAAACGTGGAAGGTGAAGAGTCACCCAAGGATGTTGGAGAGTTTATCCACCAGCAGGGGTAAAATGCGCCCAAGGTTGCAAGGGGTCAACAAAAGTCAAAGTTTTTATCCTTCATCACATGCTAAATGCGCCCAGCTTGCAAACTCGTCCTCCTCACCCTCCTAAATGCGCCCAAATGAGCTCACATGAAGACAAAAACGGGAAGTTGAAGGGTCACAAGGCGTGGTGGCAAGTTTCATCCTCCTCCTACAAGGAAATGCGCCCATGTTTAGATGTGAAAGGTAATTAAGGGTAGTAAATGGGATGAAAGTTTTCCCAAAGCATGGTGAAAGATGGTAAGTATTAGGCGCGCCAAGGGTGGAGAGTGTTGAGGATGCTTCCTTAGGCGTGATTTTTGAAATTTCCCATCAAAGTGTGATGTGCGCCTAAGGTCATAGGTGTTGGAAATATTCCTAAGGAGTGGTAAGTGTTAGAAAATATTTGAAGATGTTGAGAATAAAATGCTAAGTGAAGTGTACGCCTATGTTGAAGGGAGTTATAAGGTATTGGAAATATTTTCTAAGGCGTTGAAATGTTTGAGGGTGGTGAAAATAAAATGAAGTATGCTAGGCGCCTCAAGGGAAGAAAATAAAATATTTGCTAAGTGTTGAAAATTCTCTAAGGCGTTGGACTTTTAATGGATATTTTTCCTAAGTGTGAAGTGATACGGGATGAAGTGAAGGTAAAATGTGCAAGGCGTGCCGGGAATGTAAAATTTCTAAATGAAGTTGGTCAAAATTCCTCTCCACTGGCAATCAAAATTTCTCTAAGGCAAGTTCTCAAAATACAAGAGATGATTTAAATATTTTCTAAGGCAAAATTATTTTCCCTTAGAAAATACGCCTTGAGATCAGAGTGATGAATTTTCCGAAGCACGAGCAACTTTTCCCAGTGATGAATTCAGAGACGATGATAATTCAAGTGATTCAAATTTTTCAAGAAGTCAGAGCAACACAGAGTGATCACAGGCGAAGAACGAATTTAAAATGATGGAAATAATATAATATTTTTGAGGTTCAAAATTGAAAATTTAAATGAACCCGTTCGTTGGGTACCCATGGATTCGAGGCATTCTGAAGAAAATTTGCTTCTGGGTATTGAACATTTGCGATGATGAACGGATTTCCAAGTCTTCTGAGCTTCGCCGACACCTTTTCAGTGAGGAATCTAATCAGTGCTTGAATTGTGAATTTTCCTAAGGGAGAATTTTAAATTTTCTAAGGCAAAAATGAATAAAATGTGTTTCAAAACGAATTTTCTTCGAACGATGAATCTGAAGAGAGTTGCCTAGATAATTGTGGTTAAATTCCTTGAAGATGAATTTTCCAGAGCAGATGATGAAGTTAAAATTTCGAATTCAAGTGACAGAGCTCCGGCTGGTGGATTCAAAAATGGTGAATTTAAATTTAATTTTCAAAAGTAAAATCCAAAACGCCAGTCAAAGTCAAGTTTCTAGAAGAGTAATATTCCCGACGACTGGAGACAAGTGTCAGAAACACCAGAGAGGGAAAATTCGAATTCTTGAAGTGGAGTAGTGGAGTTTAATGGCACTGGCTAAAATTAACTTCTTCTAGAATTCGAATTTTAG
Organism: Sequoia sempervirens; assembly: GCA_007258455.2. NCBI lineage: Eukaryota > Viridiplantae > Streptophyta > Pinopsida > Cupressales > Cupressaceae > Sequoia > Sequoia sempervirens. Next base: position 9,746 of record VDFB02163938.1, read on the forward strand.
CTATAAAATGGAGAAGTTCTTCACTCATTTTCACAACTGGAGAAGGCGAATTTGCTCTGAGAGTGAGGCATTGCAGTGAACTGTTGCTTGAGAAGTTAAAATCTGAATGTTGAAGGAGACGCCTTGAGTTTGCTGAGAGCTGAAAGAAGTGCGTCCTTGCTGATTAAGGAAGTTGCTAGAGGCTTGAGAGGTACGCCATTGCTGAGTATAAGAGTGTTTGCTGAAGATTGAGGTTGCTTGTAAAAGGTACGACTTAAGTGGCTGAAGTCTGATTTGTTAAGTAGAGTTGAAAGAGGTACGCCATTGCTGAAGTTAAAATCTGAATGTTGAAGGGACGCCTTGAAGTAAGTTACTGAGAACTCAAAAGTACGGACTTGCAAGATTGCTGATTGCTGATACAAAGACATAGAAATTAAAATTGCTGATTGCTGATACGAAATAGTTGAAGTTCAATTTGCTGATTGCTGATTAAGTGAAGTGAAGTGATCAGAGTTCACTTAGAAATCCGTTCTAAGTGTCGGAATTCGAATATATTCAAGAGAAGAAGCTGAGGTTTGCAAACACGGAAGTTATTGCAGCTTCTAGAATTCGACTGCAGCCCCTATCATGCCTTATTTTATTAAATTAAATTGATGATGAATGTTTGTTGTTTGCAGATGGCTGAAGCTAGGACAACCGGAAAGGACAATGGTGCCTCAAGACAGGCTGTGATCAAGAAGCTGAGCAAAACGTTCATGCCAGAGTCGAAGTTCATTTCAGTCAAGTTGATCGACACTAATTTGGCTCTGCTGAATTGAGGACCTTCAAGAACAGTCATGGAATTAAGTCATCGGGTTTCTGGCCATCACAAGACAACATCGTCCGGCGGATTATATGTACCGCCGGTTTTCTCCGCCACCTACAAGCACTGAGTCGATGATGGAGTGCGCCAATTGCTACGCAGAAGGAACACCTGCCGATCATGACACCGTGATGGCCAGCGTTTGCCAATCTCACTCTAGCGCCATTGGTGAAGCTGATCCCGCACAGAACATGATCTACAAGTCCGTGGAGCTTGAGCGAGCTTAATGTATGCTTCTGCCTTTGAACTGCATGGATACACCACACTTCACCGGATGAGCACTCCAAAGCCATCTCGCAAGCGGTTGCCAAGCAGATCATAGCAGGACCCGAAACAAGAATACCGGGTGGATCTTATCATGTTGCTGAGCAGGGTTGGTGGTTGCCCACAGTCATACATTTTCGAGCCTTGGATGTTTTATTACATCAACCTGGTGCTAGAGGGCAAGGATTATGTCAATTGGGCTGAGATGATCAACGATAGTATACATGAGCAGCTCCTGAACTTGAGGAGAACTAAAACGTTTTACATGAGCTCCTACCTTATTTATATGTTGGCACGGATAACAAAGTACAGGGGGATCTCTTACAAAGAGCCCGTTGGATGCGGCTCCCATCAGTTCAAAATCCACGATGCGTGTCCACAGTTGCACCTGTCAAGTACAACCCACTACAAACGTGTCAACGATTCATTCACCATGTACATCACGAGGCTGCATCAGGAGAGGTTACATCACAGAATCTCTAGAGATGCCCAGGAGCTAATTGAAAGGTATGGGTGCTGGTTTATACAATTTCCGAGATTTTCATACATTAGGCTGCAAGGATTTTCTTCATACCCATATAGGCTGCCTAAGTACCCAACATATAGAATAATAATGCTAGAGATATCTAGACAGTTGCTAGCCTTTGACAAAATCCAAAAGAAGAAGAAGAAAGGGGGGATAGAGTTTCCAATTGTGATGGGCAACTCGGATGAGGTGTGTCCTTCGATGCAGGCAGCTAGGGAAGCTGAGAGTGAACTTCAGTTTTATCACTTCTCATATCATACAAGCTGACAGCACTACGACCCACACCATAACATCAATTGGGTTCTGTCGGAGGAGTTTAAACATAAGGCCACCATAGAAGATTATTGGGCTGATGCAGTTGATGAAATTGAAGTAAGGAAGAGAATGTTCTCTAGGTTGCCGATTACTCTGATCAGGGAGTGTGAGGTAGTTCCAGTTCCGGACCAGGTTAATGAGGATATGGATGTAGTCCATCCAGACTATGCAGCTGTTCGGGATACTCCACTTCCACCTATAGATTGGTCAGAGCCCGAGGTTGCTGATTTAGACACTCTTTCCATCCCAGTTATGACATTCACCAGGGCATGGGTTGACAGGAGAGTGAACAGATTGAAAAGTAGGTCAATTGGGTTCCTTGACTCCTTACAACTTGATGGGAGATCACAAGGACGCTTCACCACAGAAGAAAGAAGCGGTGACTACAAGAGGGCCGTAGAGTCCGTAAAGAAAGAAATAGTTCAGCCGCAGCCTCCACGAAGCCTACAAGTATAACACCCTTGGAGACACGCTCTCCAAGCTTACGAGGTGTCTTTGTTTGTCGATCGCAGGATTGCAGCGAATCAGGTACCGGAGATACAGGATGATATTCAGCCTCCACGGAGGGAGTCAATTGGCCAGAGTGCCAATGTACCTGTTAGGATTGATCAGCATGATGATGAGGGGACCAATACTGACCCTCAGTTTCAGCAGGAGTTAGAGACGGCCATGAATGATGGTAATGATGATGATATAGTGTCAAGTGATACTCAGCCACTTGAGGACAATGAGCCTCGCCAGAATGAGGAAGAGGTTGAACAGGTTAGAGAAGTCGAGGCACAGGAGCAGCAGCCCTTCGATATACTGTATGAGGTGCCCGATTGGCTTAAAGATAGAATGAGAAGAAGCCCTAGTGAGGAGATTGATCCAGCGGTTGAGATGGAAGAGTTCTTGAACCGGATCAGTGCGCCTCCACCGAAGAAGAAGGCAAGAAAATTTTTGAAGATCTCCACCGAGGAGGATGGATCTCGTACTCTTCACGTTGCTGTTCCACGAGTCGAGTGTGACCGGAATGAAGCAGTTCCTGAGAATTATGTGGTCACGACTCTGGATTTGGGACGCCCTACTAGTGCTCAAATTGTTGAGGAGTGTGATAACTCCTTCCTTGCCCTCAAAGATAGATTGTTCAAAAAAGAAGGGAAGTATAAGAAGTTGAAACGAGAACACAAGGCCTTAGTTGGATATGTACAGCAGTTGTCTCGTTCTCGAGGGCAGGATGTACCAGTGATAGAGCCTCCAGCGGATATTCCTAGAGAGTCGATCAGCGGCTTGGTAGAGTTGGGGAGGATGGCACAGGAGGCAGACAAATGGGTCACAGGGGTTTGTACTGAGACAGAGAAATTTATGGAGGACCTTGCCTCTGCCTTTCAACAGGCCTCTTCTATTTTGACACGGATGGATGCGGTGGATCAGGCCTGGGGCGATGCCTCTATCTATCAGAGTAGGGTGATCCGGCGTCTTGAGGTGTTGAGGCATGTGCCATTCTGCGGTTGCTGATTGATGGAAGTGTCATTGGCGAAGGACCGATATGATTTCTCTCGGTGGTATTCTTCAGCTATCACGGGGCGTGGCTTCTTCGACGCAGCACAGGCGGATTCAGCCAGGATACATAAGGCTATGGCCAACATTATAGATGGAGTTAAGAACACTTTCGAGGCCATATTTGCT
>VDFB02163939.1:0-27651 GCA_007258455.2 Sequoia sempervirens
TATATGTTAAGTTGATATTGTAGTTGAGTGTGTGCAGACCTAGATGATCTTCATGGAGGAGATGGTAGTCATGATTCCATGTGTAGCTTGTATCACAATTTAGTGGGAGTTGTTGGCAGTGACATGGATGCATCATTGGTGATGGTTATCTTCATGTGATTAGAGATATGATTTATTGGTTTAGAGTGTTTTGATATTATTTCATGGTTTACTCTTGATACTAGTTTAGAGTTTTGGCATGTTATTTGTGTTCTCTTGAGACCACGACGTATGCATTGTTCCATGTGATCTCTTAGGAGGAGATGGTTAGATCACGTTGTCATGATAGGTTCTTAATTTTGTGGTTGGGGCTTTGACATTGATCTTGTTGGTTCTCTTTGTATTGAGTACATTGATCATTTGCTTGATTGCTTCATGATGGTGCTATGTTGCATTTGGAGTTTGGCATGGATTGATTGGTTGTAGGTGCTCGTGGATACTTGAAGACGTAGGTGATGGTTGGAGTTCTCTTGTGATTAGTGACATTTTCTTGAGATGGTTACTCTTTGGAGGTTTCAACAATAAGATCGAGGATCTTTCACCTGGGTATGGACGTGAGTTTATGATGGACTGATAGACAAGATTGTTCTTGGAGTGAATCATGATGGCTTGGTTATCTTGGAGGGGAATTATCATTCCCACTCTTGGTCTACTTGACAATTTACTATTTGAGAGGTATTTTCCCATTATATCTTTCAGATGTGCTTGTATTTTGTGCTTTGATTTCTCATGGGATTGGGTTGATTCATGGTGTTTGATTATGGAGACTCATTTGAGGATTTGTTAGCATGATTTTATATGCTAAATGCTTTTATCTTTCATAGATATGGATCTTGAGCTATGGATAGTTAGTTCTAGAGGATTCATTTTGAGGGATCTTATGACATGGTTGTCTCCTTGTGCATTTGAGCTTATGATATCATTCTTTGATGAGGATTGTTAGGAGATGGTTTATGGGCTGATTTATAGTTTTTAGGATGGTTACTTTTAGTTTTATCTTCTTGATTAGAAAGGCTTACATCCATGTTGGAATTATTACATTAATTCATATGTTATACTTGATCTATGAGATTTGGTGTTATGGATGTTGTTAAGGATTTTCATTTGAGGTTGGTAGGAGATCATAATTGACACAACAATACACTTTTGAGGTGTTGGTAGAAGGACATTATGGTTTACAGGCTTTCTCTCTTCATGGTTCTTTCTTAGATGTTCATATGATTTGGGGAGGATGGTGGCAACATGTTGTGAGAGATTATGAAGCTATTTGGGTTGCATGTGTGGATCATTGTTATTACTCTTGGTACTTCATGCTTTGATTTACTTATCATGCCTTGATATATATTATTGATTGGTAGAATTGATATGCTTTGACATTACCTATGCAGTGGGAGTTCTTGGATATGTAATTTTTTCATTGAAAGGTTTGATACAAGGAGCTTGATTACAGTTTATAGGTTGTATATGTTCTTGGCATGAGTTTACTGATGTATTGATACCTTGGAGGTATGGATGGTTGGATGTATTAGCATGTGTTGTGGATGTTATTTATGATCATGTGGGATTTCCAATTGACAACAGCTTGGTTAGATCTTTGGTTAGAGCCTTTTTTATCAATTATATTTGATGCTTGTGCTCGTGGATTGGTGCATCTTCACCTTGGCATGTCCCTTTTCTTCTATAGGTGGCATGTTGGAGGATGAGAAGAGTTATTTCTTGAGATGGTGGTCACTTTGTTCTTATTGCATACCTATCTTGATGGATCACAATAACATTGTGGAGATTCATGTGGTTTCATTTATGGCTATGATGATGTATTTCATGTATTGATCCCTTATGCAATGTATAAAACAAGTGGGAGAATTTTGAGATATTGTACACCATTGCATAAAATGATTTATTACAATGTTGTAATTAAATAATTATTTGTGTGATGCACCTTGGTGGTGTGGTTAATCACACTAGGTAATTATTTGGGGGACCACTTTATGTTGTATTGTAACATTGTATTATTATTTAATGTGTGGGAGACATGTGATAATAATTTAATATTGAGGAATATTAAATAAAGTGAAGTCTTAGTGCCCAATATTAAATAAGGGGTTAGTGGTTTTGTATTCACATGGTTTTGTGGTACATGGTTTTACCTTACCACTAGTTGTATTTTGTGTGAGGTTATGTCTATAAAAGCAAACACATGTGTAGTGGTTTAGGTTGGCTGAGTGGGTTGGCTATCATTATTGAGTCTTTCTGAGGAGTGCATTTATGAAGCATGGCATGGGATGTGTGGATTCATGCTTGGACACATGGGAATGCATTGTGAGGCTTGATGCTTCAGAGGTGTGTGCTGCCACAATAATGGGTTACACTTTCTAGGACATCTTAATATTTTCCTAAAATCACATATTTTTGGAAAATATAATGATTTAAGACTTTAAAGGTTCCATTTAAATGATTTTAATTAAAGAGGGTTTGATCAAACCCCCTTATATCAAACTCCCTTGGATAGAACCCCATTAGTTTTAAACCATACCTATAATGGAGTCTCCTCTACACCTATCAAAATGTTGATAAAAAACCACTTTTGATTTACCTTTTAGGTGATCAAATAAATTCATTTAAAATTTATGTTTTGTAGGTATGTAGCCCTTATTATAAGCTTCCCAAAAAGTATAATTTTAAATATATTTAATTTGATTATTATATTTATTTTTTATTTCTTATGAATGTAGGTTTTTTAGTTAATATCAAGTTCCTTGTTTCACACATATGAAAAAATAGGAAAATAGAGAAAAAATTTCTAAAAATTACATGTGCACTAGGTATTGATGTCCTTATTCCAACAAAAGAAGAATAAGTTAATTCAAATGCATACAAAAAAAGATATGTGGGGGCCGAAGCACACATCTGTCCAAATTATAATTACTCTAACTTGGAAAATTAATTAAAAAAAATGTAACAAAAAACTATGAAAAAATATCCATGCATTAGATATTGGTGTGAAAAATCTATATTTTAAAATTTAGAATTGTATACTTTCTATAAAAAAAATTATGCAATCTGAAGTAAACATCACTTTTTAAAAATGTTGTTTAGTAGAAAAAATAAGTTATTAAAAATTACATAAAAGGATTCACAATTTATTTTTATTTTTTTAATAAAATATAATTAGAATCTACACACAAAATCTCACAAATCACTATTTTGATTTATCTTCAAATTCTTGATGGTTTAGCTGCTATAGGTGTAAGAAAGTGAAGATCTGGTGAAAAATATTGATTTCAATGTTAAGTTTGGCCAAAAAGTGTAACCCATTATTGTGGGATCACCCAGCCTGTATTCATTTTAACTCTTGTATTACTTTATTGTTAAATAATATGATGGAGTGTGGATTCTTTGGAGGCTGGGCTTTTCCCTCTTGAGGTTTTTCCTAGGGTATATCTTGTGTTATCTTGTGGCTTGTTTATTTGATCTATGCATTGTGGTTACTTGTATGCATGTTTATCTTTCATGGGTTATGTAGGAAATGGAATAAGATCATGGGTTAAATGCAATATTTCCTAAAAACTATTTGGCTTGGAAGATGTCTGGGAAGCAAGGAAAATAAAATATTATTTGAAAATTATTTGGCTACCTCTGGATAGGAGGTAAGTATTGAAAAGTCTAAGATTTTCTTTTTCTTTACTAATCATGCAATTGAGAAGCATATTTTGAGAATTTTTAAATTTAGGAAAGGCAAGCTACCTTGAAAATATCTTGGTCTCCCTCTCGCCTCTAGGGTGCGGGCCAACAAGCTTTGGGATCCTTGGGTATCAAAAATAGAAAAAACATTATCCTTGTGGAAAGGGAAATGGTTTTCTTGGGCGAGGAGGCTAACCATGATCAAAGTGGTAATTGCAGCTCTACTCATTTATATGATTTCTTTCCCACCTCTATCATTTGGGATAAGCAACAAAATCAATTAAAGAATGAAAGACTTTTTCTAGAAAGGTAATTCAAATCAGAAAAAAATCTCACTAATAAACTAGGATAAGGTCTATAAATCAAAGGAGGTGGATGGAGTTGGCCTAAAGAGGCTTTCACCTCAGAATAAGGCTTTGGGGGCCAAATTGGTCTAGTGGATGTATGCAAATCAAGACCTCAAGTGGGTCAAAATACTTAAAACAAGTATTTGCATGAAGAGGAAACCAACATCTTTACTTCCAACTCACTTCCCAAGGGTTCAAGAATCTGAAATTTCTTATGCAGATGTAGGGATCTTGTTATGGATTACCTTTCTTGGGAAATTTATGACATGGTAGGATGACTCTTTTCTGGGAAGATTCCTAGGGTGGTTTTTAAAAATTTATTGACAAAGGTGATCTCAAATAGGCAATGGTAGTGTCTAAACAAGTGTGGTGCAACTATGTCAGGGATTATGTGAGTGTCTCAATCGCAAATGGTCTCCTAGAGTATTGATGGAAGGATGTTAGAATGTTGGGTCTGGAAAATTATGTTGTTGCTACTTTCGAAGAAGCTTTAAGCAACCATTCAATACACTTAAGGGATGGAAGAGATCAACTTAGGTGGTACGGATTTATCTCAGGTGAGTTTAACATGCAAGATGGATACAACCTTTTGATAAAACAGTATGAAGTTTCCCCTGAGTTATCGAAAGATCTTTGTTGGCACAAGCAATGTTTACCAGAGGTCAAGATCTTTGCTTGGGCTACAATTCAAGGTAGAGTTTTAACAACAAATAGATTTAGGAAAATGGGCTATTACGGTCCATCCAAATGTGTTTTGTACAAAAAATATGAAGAAACTGGTGACCATCTTTACATAAACTACATTTTCACTCTGAGCTGCTAGAATTAGATATGTGCCAAATTGCATCAGTTGTTAGCTTTTCCCAAGGACCTTTTGATTTGGTTTAAAGGTTGGCCTAATTTTAATAAGAATTCCTTATTTTTTGGCATGTGGCACACGTGTCCTTCCTTGCTCATATGGGAAATTTGGAAAGAAAGGAATCAATGCATTTTTCAAAATTCTAAAATGTCATTTCCTTCCTTCATGAATAAGGTGGAGGCAAGCATTGTGGAAGTGATTAATTTAAGATTGTTAGCTTCTAGAGGGATAAAGGGAAAATTTACAAGTTGGGATGTTGATGAGGAAAAGTTGGAATAGTTTAAAGGTGCCCTCCTTTTGTGGGTGAAGGTAGGTCGAAAGCACAAGATGTTAGGAAGAGTGTGAAATGGCACCCCCTTGAGAAAGGTTGGTATAAGGTTAATGTTGATGGGGCCTCGTGTGGCAACCCTGAGTGTTTAGAGGTTGGGTGCATCGTCGGGGATTGGGAAGGTAAAGTTATTGTAAAATTGGCTATCATTACTCACGGGTACTCATAATACGACACAAATGACTGTTGCCTCCCTGGGTATAAGGTTATGTGTGGAGCTGACACTGGCTAAGGTTGTAGTGGAGGGTGATTCACTATTATTGTCTATTCCCTTCAATCAAGTCACTAGATGAATTGGAAGCTTGGTGGGTTGTTGGAAGACACCATGGCATTACTTAAGAACTTTAAGAATTACATTGTCAACCATATATATCGTGAAGGGAATCGGGAAGCAAATGCTCTTCCTAACCTAGGCACGGATGGGGTAGCATTGAAGCAATTTTTTTTCACTGGTGTTCATGTCTAAAAAAGAATAAGTGGGAGGTTGGGAAAGTAACTCTCCACAAACGAATTTGTGGAAAGTTAATCATTGACACCATGGCTTTTTATGTGGTAGGGCGCCACATAAACATTCCTCTACATCACCGGTTTGGGGTGACGATGTGGGGGGATACTTGGAAGGCAAGTGGCAATCAACCCATAATAATGGTTTTAAATGCATTTGTGTCAAGCAAACAGTTCTCATAAATGAAGCCTTGTGAATATGGAAAGAATCACCTCCACAAATTAAGGCTCTCAAATAATGATGTTGATTTGATCTCTCAGTAGGCTATATGTGAGTTGGTGTTCTGACACATACCTTGGGACTCATTGCTTATAGTGTGGGTTAAATTTAGCAAATTTTCTCTCATTCCTTATGGAAATGTTCATCATCCAAGTTTTGGTGAGCGGGCTGCTCTATGGCGGGATGGACACTCTAGTATAGTTATGAAGTAGTATGCAAAAAATTGCCTTCAAGGGCTCAATGACGATGCTGAGGTTGCGGCATATAATCTACCACCTGAACTTCCTCACATTTGTGGCAGTTAAATTCATCGTTGGAAAAAGTTTCATGGTTGGTAGCGAGGGTTATAGGTTGGATACAAATATTTCCTCGTGAGTGTTGGTTGGGTTGTTGGACATGGATATCCCAAAGCAAGAAATTAAAATCATTATGTAGCAATCATTCAGGAAAAAAATGCTTCTAGGAATGGAGGAGGCTTTGGCTACTACTAGGCTTGGGGTTGGCATCCCTCGACTGTGAGATTTGGAGATGCTGGAGGTCTATGGGGAAATTGTGAAGTTTTATCCCTTCATTCTAGATATTCAAGGGCTTGAGCTATTGGAACACCAGAGGCTTGCAATGGAGGAGGTGGTGTACTTGAGGTAGAAGTTTCATCTCATGGCTGAAAGGAGTGCTACTTGGTGGTTCAACTTCAAGGTCTTTATCCAAAACAATTTAGGGGGTAATAGATAATGGGGTTTGATCTCCAGTGTCTTGTCGTGTCTAGTGTCTTGGCTGATTTTAGATATATGATAGTGTTTATGGTGTTTGAAAAATAAAATGTATGGTTGGTATCATTGATTTTCGATTGGGGTTGTTGTTCACATATGTAATGCCAAGTTTGTGTTTAGAATGTTACTTGGTTTTCTTTGTAATAGTGTGTCTAGTTTTAACAGTCTCTATTAAGGTATGATGATCTATGACCCTACGTGGTTAATTCTAGACAATGGTAGTTTCAATGAATGGTGGCTGTTGGTATTCTACCTCAGAGTCCATGGGCATGATATGTAAATTTCTCTAAAATATCAATAAAATCCTTGTCTTACCTATAAAATAAAATAAAATAATAATATAATATTATTATATTATAATAAATTAATATAATATAATATGAAATGAAATAGGATTATATATTAATTGGTTCTATTGAATTATAATAATATAGTATATTATTATATATATATATATTTTTTTTTTAATTTATTTTTTGGTCAATAACAGTGTATTTTATTAATAAAAAACAAGTTACATAGAATTTTTCAATACATCATCATTTTTAAATCTTTTCCACACACCATACATTTCTAAGAAAGAACCCTAGCCCTTCCTCCTATCCACCATACAATCAGCACCATAGGATACAAAAATTACAATAGAGTGAGAAACACCACAAGCAACCCAAAATACACTTAACAAACTTCAAACAAAACCTATTAACAAGTCATACGATTGAAGTCCTACTTCTCCTTCCCTTCATTTGAGATCGGAGTATCATTGAAAAATATTTCTTTTCATCTTTCTTTTCTTTCTTCCCCTTCACGGTTTTCCAACCATCTTCCACCCTTGCAGCCTCTTTCTACCATTTCAATGGTTTGTCCTGGGGACTCTTCATAGCACCATTCACCCTACCAGTTGCTTGTTGAGTCTGTTCCTCAAATTTTTCATTTTCCAAAATATTTCTCATGTGACCTCACCACCCCTTTTTTCTCCTGACATTCTAGGGTTGCAGCTCCATTCTTGAGGTCCCTTTCTCCTCCGTTAAGGGCAACATTAACACTAGTTTCACCATGTATCCCTTCCTATATCAGGGCCTCTTCAGGTTGTTGTTGATCATCCTTACGCACATCTTTCTCCAGCCCTTTCCCTTCCTAAAACAGAGCCCCAAGTACTTGGCCTTCCTCTTCCCTATTTTTCACCTAAGAGCTCACTTTCTACTTCATTTCTTTCTCCACTGTGTAATGTTGGGGAGCAACATCTTTCCACCAAGAGGCAGATTTATGTTTCCTATTTTTTTCACAATGAGCAGCCAAGTGCCCAGTCTTGTAATAAATTCTAAATCTAAAGGGAACCCCCTCATAATCCATATGTTGCATCCAACTTCCTTTCAAACTTTTTAACCGTACCTCTTCTAGTAGCTCTTTGGACACATCCATTTCTACCAAGATCTGGACAAAGGTCGAATGTAGTAGATTTGAGGACCCCTCATCCACCATTAGAAAACTTCCTAAAGTGTTCCCTACTGCCTCCAAACAAGAATCAAACTAGAATTGTAGGGGAAGGTTATGGAGTCTCACCCAGAGAGGAACCTTCTCAAACACTTTAGTGGCTGGGTTAAAATATGGATGCTATGGTTTTAACACTAAAGTATATTTTACTTCCCATTCCTAGTGAAAGTCACAGAGGATCTTATTTTTATACTGCTCCTTTTCAAAGACCACAACAAAAAAACCTTTAGCCATGGGATAGATTTGAACATACCCTTCCAATACAAGTTTCCATTTGTTGGAAATCCACTAGTGGAGACCAGACAAGCCTTTGAATCATCCAATTAGGCCCAGTCCAGAAAAAGACTTCCTCGTTGTAAAAAACTTCTTGCTCCAACTCACCATCTAACTCAATTGTGGGTGTTTTAGATGTTGGAGGTAAGCCTGATGCACCTCCTCCCTTTCCTGATATTACTTTGGTTGGATGCTTAAATGTTTGGGAGGGCCCAATTTTTTTTCCCCCCAACCCAGACACCTTGTATTTTTTAACACTTCCAAAGCCCCTTGTGTCGCAGACTCCCTATTTCCCATTATTCTGACCTCTTTGTGCGAATAGGGCATTATCCTCCAAATCGACGCCACCTCCACTATGGCCAAAAATATGCTCACTATTCTCTGTCTAGCCTTCATCTACATTTTTTCTGTGCTGCTAACAATGTTGATTTGAAAACCACAAAGCTTCCCCTAAGAAGCCTTCCCCGCCTGGTTCGGTTCAAGCAAAACCCTAGCCTCTGTAGGTAGTGGCAGTCAACTGTTATCTTCTATCTATTGCTCTCCCATCCTCCTCCCTAGAACCCACATTTTAATATTAAATCCTAGGTGAGAAATTTATTGTGATATTTTTTGATTTGTTATTATTTTAATTAAAAACTTAGAAATTAAAATTTATTTTTTATTAAAATGCATAACACTAATGTATTTTATAGATATGAACATTTCAATATTTAAACTAAATTAATAGAAATAATTTTTAGAAGATTTTAATATTACTAGATTAGATATTTAAACATTTTCATTTTATATTATGGTTTGAGTTAGGGTTAAGATTATCATTTAGAGTTTATTGTTTATGTTAGGGTTAGGATTAGGTTTAGAGTAATGTTGGGGTTATGAGAAATAGGGTTAGGTTTAGAGTTACAATTATTGTTTGGATTAGGGATGGGATTAGGGTTAGGGTTTTCAGTCACAATTTGGTATGTGGTTCAAGTTAGGATTATAGTTTGTAGTAAGGGTTAGGGCAAGATTAGGGTTATGATTATGGTTTATAGTTTTGTTTAGTATTGCGACTATGGTTAGGATTAGAGATAGGTTTAGAGTTAAGATAATTTTTTAGGATTTATTATCAGGGTTAAGGTTAGGGATAGGGTGTGAGTTAGGGTTAAGGTTAGGTCATGCAAAAATTTAATTAACAAAACTAAAATACTATAATTAACAAAACCTACATTTATTTTTATTCACATTGATAAAACTTACAATTTTTTTTCAAACCTACAAAACTATAATTATAATACTATAAAGGCATCACTACATGGCACTTCTTTTAAATATTGTATACTTATAATAACTTATGCAAACAAATTACTTCAAGCATATGTACTAACATGAAAATTATTATGGTAGTTGGAATTATTTAGTTTAAATATTATATTTAAATCTATCAAAAGGGTAAGTGCACCAAGATGGTTCCCAAAAAGGGGGCTTAAGTGGCCACTTTTTTTCTGAAATCAGGAAATGTTGACCTTGGATGTGAAATTGAGGATAGTTTCACTCAAAATTTTGAGATGGAACCAAAAAAATGATTGAAGTGCTCCGAGTCTACTTTCTAAACTACTAATTTATTTTGAAAATGGTTGAGATTAAGGGGTTCAAAAGAGGGATGTACAGAAATTGGTGTTGTTTTTGTTAGAAAAACATAACATAGCAACTCTTGTACGACCTAAGCACGGTGAACTTTTTTGTAGTATTTTTAAAATCACTATGGTCAGAAGTTAGCTAATAGCATCTAGTTGGTGCACAATTTTTGATAATTTTTTAATAAATATTTGATTTTTTACTAATTTTCTAAGTGGGCACTTCCTAAAAGCAGAATTTTGGCCGTTCCCCTACAAATTTTTGAAAATAATTTTTTCTTTTTTTTCTTTTAAATTTGTAGAATGGAGTCTAGTTTCTAAAAATGTAATTTATTTGAAATTTTGATGAACGGTTAATTTATAACAAAAAAAATAAACACTACTTTTGAAAAAAATAGACATACAAACAAAAAAATTATAGATGAAAGGCTTAACATTGTCAAAAAGTGAAAAAAATTACATCATTGGATAGCTAAGAGAGAACCTAACATTACCCATGTTTTCGATTTTGTCAATATTGAACTAGATGCAATCTTGATGGTGAGCACGAACCCGATTATGTGAAAAATTATAGAATTTGCAAAAACACGTCTCTGGCCTTGTTGGAATGCCCTCCAAGTCTTTGGGTTGGTATTCCAAGGCAAATAATTTCACTTTTTTCTTTGTTTTTAACGCGAAATAACGTGTGCGCGTTATAATGCACTCGCGTTTTTAAAAAAAAAATCATAAGTGGCCAAAAAATTGGTACCCAACTTCATGCACCTACCCAAAAATAAATCATTGTTGTTTGCTTTTAATATTTTTATTTAAGCCATTTTTTTATAGTGTTTCTAATTCATTTTTTATTTTTTCAAAAAATTTAAGAATTTTTTATAAAATGTAATATGATATAATGATTGGTTTCACACCTTATTCTTTGGTTATGATATAAATGTCACGATGCTTCTTGATATTAATATTTCAATCATGTGTTTCCCTTTGTGACTCATTCACAATTATGTATATATTGAAATTACCACTTACAAGAACTCCAAAATCTTGAGATGGGATTCAACATATTAGAACACATAATAAACTAAATGTAAAACCAAAATATATTGAAATCTATATAGTAATGAAAATAATAATTGAAAAAGTGGGTGGATGGGTGGGCGTCACTCCACAATGAATCGTGTGGAGTGGTTGATGCGTTGGTAGACAAGGTGGCTTAGGAGCAATGAGGTGGCTACTTTCTGGAATTCTCTGTGGTGGTGGTACTCATATTAATTGTTGCCTACACTTGAAGTGCCTTGTCATAAATATTACATATGTCCTAGGCATTGTGACATATGTTTGATCAAGGCACAATTTCTCGAGCTACTCATTAAAGGTGATAAGGTTGGGTTAATTTGGCATCCTTGCACTAACATCTTGACAATCATTCATTTTCCCTGCCGTCAAGATGTGTTAATGCTTGGAATTCTTTACAATTTTGGCATGGAAAAGTTTATTCTATAGGTTTCGACAAAGGAAATTGACACAGGAGGTATGGAAACTCTTGTCTAGCTTCATAGCTCGAAGTGTCAGATGGCTTTCTTGGGTCTGATGACTTCACTCTTACTCACTCAAATCATTCGTAACCTAGATTATCTCACATTTGTAGCGTTAAAATGCATTATTGGTAAGGGTTTCATGGCAGGTGTTGAAGGGTACCAGCTGGATACTAATATCTCTTCAAGGGTCTTGGCTGGTTTATTAGATGTGAAGGTTCCAAAGGCTAAGACGAAGGTTATTATGAAGCATCTTTTCAGGAAAGATTTATTGGTGGGTTTAGAGGAGGCTTTGGTTGTTGCTTCATTGGGTGTAGGAATTCGAAACCTGCAAGACCTCAAGCTTTTGGCGGACCCAGACACCCTGGTAAAGTTTTATCCCTTCCTACTGGACATAACTAGCTTGGAGTTGGTGGAGCACCATCATTTGGCAATTGCAAGGGTTGAATTTTTGAAGAAGAAATTTTGGTTGGTGGCATTCTCAAACTCAGCATGGAAATATGAATTTCATGTGTTTGCACAAAATAACATCTAGTAATTATGTTGGTTGGGTGTTTGTTAGTGGTTGGTTAGCAGTTGGGGGAATCTCTATTAGGGTTTATGTCTTTTGTTCAGTGCATTGATTTCTTTAATATACTGTTATATTGTTATAGTTTAAATTTACTGGTGCACTCGGTGTTGGACATGGAAGGTATTGACCCTACGTGGTCATTTTGAGGGGGACAGTTTTGGTCTGGTTATTAATGGTGGTCATAGTTGCCCATAGTCATCGGCTTGAAATGTACATATGATCCTTTTTATAGTAATATAAAACTTAATCTTACCTAGATCAAAAATAATAATAATAATTAAAAGATAATAAACTTATTAAGTTAATATATATTTAAATAAAAAATTAATTTAAAATAAATTATTACAAATGAAATATTAATTCAATATGCACCTAAAAAATATAATTAATATATTACATTGAAAAAACATCAATTTATGTATTTCTACAAATATTTATATAATTACATAATGTAAATGGTTTGATATTTGATAATTATATAATCAAAATTATATAATAAATGATTAGATATTATTAATGATTTTTAAATTAAAATTATAATTGAAATTAAATTTATATTACAATAAAAATGAGTCACATTATATTTAATTTTATTAAATTTTTAAAAATATAGTTTTTCCTATCTTTAATTTTTTATAGGTTTTTCATTACACATACTTTATATTTAATATTACTTTATAGTTTTTTCTTATATTAAACTTTACTTTTTACTTAAAAAATTATTATATATTTCACAAATTGTACATTTAATTCTATATTTTAAATTAAATTTTATTTTCTATACACTTTATATTATTATACAATTTTGAATTAGATTATATTTTAATTGTATTAATTTTTTATTTATTTATGTTGGAATTTTATATTTATATTTTTTAATTATAATCTATATTTTATATTAAACATATTGAACAATTTAACTTTAATTAATATATTATTTTTTAAACTATACATAAAATATATTTTTAAACTATATATATTGAAAGAATAGTTTTGTTAAATTTTATATTTATTAAAGTATGTATTTTAGATTTTAGATTTAAAATTCAATATTTAGCTTTATGCCTTATATTATATATTATATTTTGAAATTTATATTTTACATCAAAAAAGTTGTATGTCAATTTTTTTTCAAAAAAATTGTGCATCTATTTTCTTTAAATATGATTTTATTTTTTATATTTGAGATTAAATCTTAAATTTTATATTTTACATTATATTATATTATATTTTTTTAGTTTTTATATTAATATTTTATATTTAACTTTGTGTTTTAAATTAAGTTGCTTTTTTAAAATTTTAGTAAATTATATATTTTAAATTATATTTTATATTCATATTTCATATTTTAAAAAAATTAAAAAAAATTGTAAAATAAATAATTTAAAATAAATATGTTAAATTATTTTTAAATAAAAGAGGGGTTAAAATTTATTCAAACAAGAAGAAGTACAGAGCATGGACATCAAACAACCCTATCAAAATCCACTAAGTGGTCTAACTGTTTAGACAAACCTAGAGGTAATTGACCCTTATCCACAATATTCCAATGATCCATGTGATTAGAAGCCCATTTGGCCAGACAATCCGCTACTCCATTCCACTCCCTGGGGATATGAGTGAAAGTAACAGAGTCCAAAGAAGGACACAAATTAAGAATCCGGTTAACCGATGCACCACCACCTGTGAACTGTGAATCAGATTCACAAATGAGCCTGCTCCATCCAAGAGCACAAGCACACTCCACAACATACACAATAGCAAAGGCCTCCATCAAATTGTTAGTATGATGCCCTTTATAAATAGAAAACATAAACTGAACAATCCCCAAGCTATCTCTACAACTCCACCAATACCTACAGGACCTAGGTTTCCCCAAGAAGAACCGTTCGTGTTGATTTTAAGAATGCCCTGTGGAGGAAGACTCCACCTTCCCACCCTGTTTATCTTCCGAAGAGGGTGTCTGCATCTATTTCTCATAAGCTGGCCCTGTGGAGGAGGAAAATGGAGACGGTTATAGCAAAGAACATCACCAAGATCCACAGCCTTTGACAAGTCACATTTAGCTGAAACCGTTTCTCTCAAAGAATGGAGAATTTTCTACCACAAGTGTTGGGCCCCCATCAACACATCTTGAAAGATCCAAAAAAAAACAGTTAACTGCAAAAAAACAAAAAACAATTAACTATAAAAAAATTAACAATTTTTTAAAAATACAAAAAACAGTTAACTACACTGCAAATAAAAAAAAATACAATCTTAAATACATTCAAAAAAAGTATTTAATAAAGTCTTGCCTTGACAAATAGCCTATAATTATAAAGAACGTTTAAATACAATGGAACTGCTGTGTTATACATCGTAGGGGCTTTGTAGACGTTGCCCAGTCTTCTCTCCTCTGTGGCCAGTCCTATCCAATTTAATGGGTGACCATGTCTCACTAAATGCCTTGTCTCCCTTCATAATGCCCCTCCTTGTTCTTTATTTTAATATATCTACCATCGTGGAAGGGGCTGTCGTGTGGGATGTGACAGTTCAAGACTAGAAATGGGACTACAGTCAAAATGAACTTCATTACAGCTACCTGGCTTTTAGCAATATTGATGGCAATTTCAGTTACCTGTTTCGTCTTCTCTTCTATGAGCTTCTGAGATTAAGTCATATATGTCCCTGCACATGAATTTGCTATTACAGACCTGTGGGTGCCGCTGCTCCCAACATCATAACAGCACCATAATATTATAATGCAATTCTCAATGGACTGGAAATCTTTAGGCTCAATGACAGCTCCGGAAATCTTGCACGACTAAATCCTGCGGTAACTGAGGAAGTTGTAGAAAACTTAGCAAATGGGCCTACAGCACAGACAGTTGCAAGCATAAGGGCTATGCGTTAGGAATTGTATGAGGAATCTTCTTTGGTGCAGTCACTTTGCCCTGTTTGATGGTTTTATGCTTTTCTCTGAAAAGGAAAAATAAGAATGGTAAGGGCTCCCATGACAAGCCCTTTACTGCTGTTGCCGGTCATGGAGGATGGACTACTACTATTAGTACTAGTACTTCAGCCAAGAACACTGAATCCAGTGCATTCACGGGATCCTACAGCTATGGATCGACCTCTGCAGCTAGCATGTTTTGCAGGTATTCTAGTCTTGTTATCTATGTTTATTTCTATTGCGAGAGTGATAGGTAAACAGGGATTTTCAAAGGGTTCAGATCCTTGTATAAAAAGAAAGAAAAGCATTAAGCACACCAAGACAGCAAAAGACATTAAGAGAAATAAAGAGGACACAACAAAAGTGATAATGTTATATTAATTCATGGAATAAAAATATTACATGAATCTTGCAACAGGGTTTCAACAGGGTTATATGGAATATTTCTTCCTTGAATATACAGGACAGTTACCCTAGGTTCCCCTGCCCCAAGAGGAATTGACTTGAAACATCTTTGATGATAATCTTGAGATTGCTATTTACAAGCAATATCAATTCTCACTTGAACATCTTCACCTCCCCACTCAATATTCATGTTGATCATACCACTGGATTTTACTATTATAAACCATGTCAGTTCTTCCCTGAAAGTCTTCATATCCCCTACTCTGTGTTAGGAGGGGTTTTCTTTAACATTTCTTTACATCAAGATCTGCATAAACATTCTTTTACTTGTCACTGATTGGAACTATCCTTGAACATCCAAGTGTCTCAAGTAAGGGACCCCTCAAAATTTATTCAACTTGAAACCAATCCTTAACGAATTCATTTCGCATTGAGTATCCTGATGGAGCTTAAACATGCTTGCATCATGAAGCAAACAGTGATGTGCTTCACTGATTCATGGATATCTTTTGTCTGATTTGTATGTTGCAGGCACTTCAGTTTTTTAGAGATTCAAGATGCAACCAACTACTTTGACAATTCACTTATTATAGGGGTAGGAGGGTTTGGAAAAGTTTTCAGAGGGGAAATCTGTGGCGGCAACCGAGTTGCAGTCAAGAGAGCAAATCCAGAATCCCTCCAAGGTTCTCGAGAGTTCAGGAACGAGATAGACCTGTTGTCCAGGCGTAGGCACAAGAACTTGGTATGCCTGATAGGCTACTGTGATCAGAACTCAGAAATGTGTCTTGTTTATGATTATGTTCCCAATGGAACACTGGAGAAGCATATCCATGACAAGGACCATGGAAGCATCGTTTTGTCATGGAAGCAGAGGCTGAAAATATGCATCGGTGCTGCAAACGGCCTTGACTATCTTCAGTCAGGGGCATTCCAGACAGTCATACACCGTGACGTCAAGAGTTCCAATATTCTTCTGGATGAAAACTTGAGCGCCAAGGTTTCTGATTTTGGGCTTGCAAAAATAATGGGCACATTCGATCAGAGCCATGTAACGATCGACTCTGGTAAAAGGGAGCTTTGGATATTTGGATCCAGAGTATTTCTACAGCCTGGCCCTTACAAAGAAATCTGATGTCTATTCCTTTGGGGTGGTGTTGTTTGAGGTGTTGTGTGCTAAACCAGCTGTTATGTCTACCCAGTCAAGGGAGAAGATAAATCTATCTGACAGTGCTCTGGAGTATCTAAGAGACGGTGCTCTGGAGCAGGTGATAGACCCAAATTTAATAGGTGACATAACCTCAGATTCCCTTCAGATATTTGCAGAGGTAGGAGAGAAGTGTTTGGCAGAAAAAGGTGATGAGAGGCCTTCCATGGCAGATGTGGTGTGGTACTTGGAGTTTGCCCTGCAATTGCATGAAACCGCAACATGTCAAGGCGAAACAATTCATGGTGCTAATTCTGGTGGAAGTTTGAATTGATATGCCACTTTGTAGAGGTGGATAAAGTATTTGAAGTTTCTCTAGATCTGAGAATGGTATTTTTAGATTTAATAATATTTAATATTATACAATTTTGATGATAGATCGTTAGTGTCATCTTACTAAAAATTATTACTCGATTTTTTATTTAGAAATAGCTGTCTTAAATACTATTATAAACCGTAAAAATACAATGTCTCTCATTAATATTTAATACATCAAATTTTGGTAAAATTGTTTTGAAGATATATATATATATATATATTTTTTTTAAATTTATAAATCATCTAGTAAGTACTGATATTGTTAATAAATAATAATTTTTGTTTGATAGAAATCAACTATATAATAAGAATTGTGGAGCAACAACAGTCCCTGCTAAAGGCTGCAAGTTCGGAGTGGGATTTTGAGGAGGCAGATAGAAGATGGGGTTATGGTAGAGTTTTTGGATGGCTAAGGCTGCTAGCTCTTCTTGCAAGTCTTGGTCTTGGCAATAATAGAGAAGATGATAAAGAAAGATTTATGTCCTACATTTATAGTTATGTTTTAATAGCACATTTGAATGAAATATAATTTAGAGTTAAATTTATCTTTAAATTGGAGTTAAATGAGCTTTTATAGTTATGTTTTAACAAAACATTTGAATGAAATATAATTTGAAGTTAAATTTATCTTTGTTTTAGTCAGTAGGTTTGTGAAGTACTTTCAGGTAGAGGTAGATAAGGGGTGTTATTAGTTCTGAATGTATATCCCTTATTTAACAATCCATATAAGGACTAGATAAAAGAATAGATGTCTTGAAAAATGAAATCAATTTTTTATTTGAGTTGGCTAGGTTCATAATATTATTTAAGTAAATTGCAATATCCGTTAGCAATATAACTCTTGAATACCAATTATTAAAATTTAAATCTAGTTCTAAAAGCATATTGGTATTTGCTCCAACAAGAAAAAGGGGTGTTGCATAACTAATTGTGTTTGCAATGTTTCATCATGTTTGCAATACTCCTTGCATCCTACTATTAAATTAAGATTTCTAGGTATTTTACAAAGAGTAAGTTAGTGTTGTTTCAAAACCAAGTAGATTTTTCTTAAGTTAGTGTCCAGACTTTCCAACAAATAAGAGATGTCTCTTGTACAATTTATAGAGTATTTTTTCCTTAGTTCAAAAGTGACTAGTTACAATACTAACTAAAGGGAAAATACCAATGTCAATGGATTGAAATTGTTGAGTTTGTTCATTGCATTCAAGCTCAACAATGGGTTGTTTGAAAGGAGACCATGATCAATTATATGGTTATATAAAGCTCCAAAAACTCTTTCTATATATTCAATGCAGTTTTTATATCATGAGTTTCAACACATGCAAAAATTTATTGAATTTATTTTGTTGATAGATAATGGTGTAACACCTATGCTAATTGTGCATGGTCATATATGTGTTCTCTTGTTAGCAAACCAAAATATTGAAACACAATCAAAATATAATTGAAAAAAGCTAATTTATTATCTTTCTAATTTGTAATTTAGTTTTTTATTTTATTATATTTTAGTTTTGTATTCTGATGTTTTTGAACTCACAAATATATATATATTTTTTTTTGTCTATCATTTGAAAATTGTGTTACTAACTTTTGAACATGTTTTTGATTAAATAAGCAAGAAAATGGCCCTTATACCATAAGTTCATAACAAAAATAGCTTAAAGCATAACCTTAAAAAGATAGAAATCAAGCATGCAAATCTACACAAGAATCCAACATAACAACAACACCACCAAACAAAAAAAGAAGCTAACCTAACAAAAGATAACTCCAAAGAGCCAAAAATATCATTGACAAATAAGGTTCCAATCTTCTAGCAAGGAGTCAAGAGACTCCTCCCAAGAATCTTTCTCCTAATTGTGCATCGCCTCCTTGTTGTTGTTGATCACACCATGTGTCTTTTTCTTTACCCTACTACTTCTAGTTTTTAGTTTTTGAGTGGTTGAAAGTAGTTCTCATTATTCCTTCTGTAATAGAAATAAGTTTTCCAAGGGAAATTTCCATCATCATTTTTTGTGGTAGCTATTTCCTTCCATTTTTTTCTTCATTCCATTATTTTTTGAAGATCAATTAACTATGTTTTGACAATATGTAGGACTTTATTATCATAACCATATTCCCTATCATTAGCAATTTTGTTACCCCCCTCTCTACCTAGAGAAGAACTCATATCAACAACTCTTTCCTCACCTCCCTCTTTACTTGGAGAAGAATTCACAAAAAATTCTTCCTCCTCCTCTTTGTCTTCCTCACTTTCTTTAGCATTATATTCTTTCTCTTTTGTCTTGTCTTCCTCGTCTTTCCCTTCCTTCTCCTCAAAGTCCTCTTTTTTAAATCCCTTGAACATCTTTGTAATCATCCATCTTATTCTCCTCTAAATCCTCTAGTGATAAGTCCTCCCTCGACCCTTCCTCTTCTTGTTGAGTGAGAAACTCCTCATCCTCATAGTCATCCTTCTCATTATCAAACACAATTGTCTTACCTTTAAAATATTTTAAATCAATAATAGAGGATTTCGTAAGCCTTGTTTACCTTCTTCCCCCCAAAGACTTCATACTACTTTTCTCAATCCCTTCATTACCTTTGAACTCCTCTTCAACATCTGAAATATCAGTATTCTCCATATCCCTTAAAATTTTAGGGTTTTTTGAGAAATTTTCTATTTCTCTAATTCTTAGTTTTGGTTTCATCCTAGAGATAGTATTTGATGCTTTCCTCTTTTTAGGAGGGGAATTGAGCAACAAATAGTGAGAGGGAGAAGGGTTTTTGTTAGAAGAAGGATGCACATGCACATAAAACTTACCCTTTTTGTTATCTAGCCCTTCTTACTACCAACAATAGGACTATCCTTAATTTGTTTACTCTAGAAATTGTAGGGGTTTTATTTTTTTCTCTAGTGGTTTTATGTGTATACTGCTCTGTCTATTAACTAGGTAAACCATAGGATACACAATAAAGGCATATTTATAAAGAGCCATAATTGAACCCTGGTACAATAATGGGTAGGCCCCATTAACAATACACTTATCAAGAGGGGAAAGAAGATAAAATGATAGATTAATCCATTTTCATGTCTAATATGATTAAGAATAGGAGAATGGTATCCATGAACTATTTTGAATCTTCCCTCAAGAGTAAAATATTTCATAACAAGTAAAATTACCAGATCCCACAACATGGGAAGCTTCTCCCAATTGTAACCATTTTGAAAATTCTCTACTTTCTCTCCTTCCTCAAAAAAAGCATTAATGAACTTCTAGTGCTCACCCTTACTTATTTTTTCAACTCTTATCCCCTCACATGTTAAGCTAGTAGCTCTTGTAATCAAATCCTCTGTAAATTTGAATCTCACCCCACTAATGGCCACCTCTCCCTGCTTCCAAGAATTAAAAAATTTAGATGTTAGCTTATCATTCTATCCCTTCATAGCCATGAAATATGGTGTGCAATTTGCATTTTAAATATTTCCTAGAGTTCAATATTTTGTCTCAGCACATCATAAGAAATAGGTTATGTGTGAAGCCTTAGGCCTCCCATATTATCCTTCTTGTTGTTACCAACTCAAACCAATAGATATTTATCCCCTTATATATTTTTTACTCTCCCCTCAATTCCATTTCTAAATGCTTGTAAAAATAGAGTTCCAACTCTCATAGACCCTTTTATGAAATTGTCACCTTTTCTCATAGTTAACGGTGTCTTCTTTTGTGATTATTTTATGCTTGACAATGCAGTAGTACCCATACATCTATTAGTATCATTATTTCGATCACCTTTTTCCTCCACATAAACATGCCAAATATTTCCTTTAAAAATCCTCCCAATTTAATTAACTTTCACACAAGCTAACCTTAAAACCCACATAGAGTCTAAGCTAATGACCATCATTATCCTTCTTTCCAACATTTGGGAAGTGTAATGAATTCTAAAATATTTTAAATCCATGGCTCCAATTTTTTATATTATTTCCATTTATTATCCATATATGAACCAAATAAATATGATTATTAAATTCCACATCCCTTGTATTAAGAAAGAGCCAAAAATAGTCCACATCAACCACATCATTTTGATTACAACAACTAAAAATATCCACATTAGCCAAGTCAAGTAATGAAAGTGAAAGCATCAAACTCAGATAAGGAATCATTTAAATATTAAAAAAAATCGTATTCAAAACCTCCCTAATTTTAAGCAAGATATTTGAAAACTTCCAATACTATCATTCATAAAAATTAAAACCAAAATTAGAAACAACATCAGCTACTTCATTACCCTCTCTATAGGTATGATTGATCTTCAAATTAGTGAAATTTATGATAGCATCATCATTCACAAAGATAGGAATATTGATAGGTTCAGTTGGTTCCCAATCGATAAGTTCAAGATGCATTAAGGGTAAAAGGTCATCAGATTAGCTAAGGTTAATAGCAGTAAGGGTTCTAATAGCAATGTTATCAAAGTTGTCAGTGGTGATTTCAAGATCTATGATATTACTCTCCAAGTCATCTATCTCACTCAATATATGTCCATCCTCACTTGAGTCATTGATATTTTGTGATCCAAATACAAGGGGGGGTCTAGTCCCTAAGCTTTGTCCCTCCTCGTGTGTGGGTGCATACTCTTTTATGAAATCAATTGGTATGTCCTTGTATGATGCTTTAGATAAAGAATCCCACTCATACTCATTGGAATCTATTTCAAAACTATCCTGCATTTGAAGGATTCTTTCTACAACTCTAAGAGTGTTTTCTTCTTGTGTTTCCCCTGTATAACCCAGTCCTATCTTGTCCTTTAGCTGAAGTGTGAGAGGTTGGATGAGTTCTACAATGTGTTATTTTCTTTTTCCAATAGGCCCTTGTCCTTCATACCCCATTTTCTCTAATATTGTTTTTCCCTTTTCTATAATGATCTGTCTTTATATTGATATTTGTCGATGTAAGTGGTTCATCATCTTTATAGAGCCAATTGAGGATGGCCTTATCTTCAGATTCATCCTCTAAAGTACCTTCCTTTACAAATCTATCATTTAAAACTGTAGTACGTTGTGATGATGGTTGTGTTGATGTTGATGGCTTCCCATATGATCTCGAAGATGGCAACAACTGTGAAAAATACAAAGATTGTTCAATGGAATACTCTCCCATGCCTTTGTCTTTTAACTAGATATTTTCTTTGAATTTTTGTGATAGAGAATCCAGTTGAGCTTCATTGTTTGATGGAATGGAGTTAGCAACACTTGTCTCTTTTGACTGGTCTTTTTCTCAACCCATTTGGATACAACGTTTAGTTGTCTTTCATCGTTGGCTGAACTAGAAGTGTTTTCTTCCCTATTATGGGGCACAAAAGTTTCTTGAGCTATTTTAAGCATGTTACAATATTGGGGATTGTTTTAGTCATCTGAAATAGTGATTTATTGTCCATTGATAGGAAAATTTAAGCACCGATGATAAGTTAAAGGTACTGCTTGCATTTCATGAATCCAAGGACATCCCAGGAGGATATTATAAGTTAGATCTTTGTCTAACACTTGGAAAAAAATATTCTTCACAATTGGTCACACTTGAATAGGAAATACAATCAATCCCTTGGAGGATCTCTCTTCTTCGTCATAGGATTTTATTGTAATTTTCCTTTTGGCATCAATAGCATTATCATAATATCCTAGTGCACAGATCAGTTTCAAAGTGAAAATGTGTAAACCAGCTCCACCATCTATTAGGACACATTTAACTTGGTGTTTGTGGATTAAGACTTCAATATGAAGGGTGGCATTGTGCAGATGAGTAAGTGATACATCATCTTGTTCAGAAAATGATAGGCTATGAGGCGTGGTTAAGTGTCCCACCATAACCTGGAATAGAAAAACATCCAAATTATTGGGTATTGTTGTGGCCACAAGAGCTTGTTCCAAAACCTCCTTATGAGATGGTAAGGTTTTAAGGAGTTCCAAAATTGATATTTGTACTGGTATTTTATGTAGTTGATCAACAATGTTATACTGATTGAATGGGACATCAATGGTTTTAGATGAAACTCCTTTCAATATTACCTTGGATTGTCCCCTTCTTGTCGTGTTGACTGGTTGATGATCTTGGTTTTCCCTAATTTTTATGACATTGATTTTATTGTTGGATGTATCCATGTTCGGGATCAAATCTAGTGGTATGATGTCATTGATTCTGACGTTATCAGTTTGATTATCAACAACACCATTCTTCTCAATTGCAGAAATACAATGAATAGTGTTGTCATAAATGTAATTTACATTTTTACCTTTACTATTTGTAGAAGAAGATTCCCCCTTTTCATAATTTGGTAAAGTATTTTTAAATGCACCATGATGATTGTTCGTTTGATTTCCTTCTATGAATACCTTCCTGTTATCAATCAAATCTTGTACTAGATGTTTCAACTGCATACAATCATTTTTTTTTTGTCCTTTGTTTTTATGAAAGTCACATAAATATACATCATTCCACCAAGATGGATTGACTCTTGGTTCCCAATTTCTTGCTTTAGGTAATGTCATAAGTCCATGTGTAAGAAGTTCTCTCATTGTTGATTCTAGTGTTTGGCCCAACAGTGTGAATCTTCTTCGATTTCATGGTTTTTGATATGATTGTGGTTTAGATTATCCATTGTTCAGATTGTTGTTTTGATTGACATTTTGATTGATGTTTTGGTCATTTTTTTGATTAGTCTTTGCAGTTGTTGCCATCAAGTTAAATATGGGTTTCACGTTTTATGTTTCATTTACAACATCATTGTTACCAATATTTCTATTCTTTTGCCAAAACTTGGGTTTATCATTGTTGTTGTAGTGATCGAGGAGTTTGTATTGTTTGATCCTTAATTGTAATTTTTTATTGCTCCTCTTTTGACCAAGGCTTCTTTGATCTTGAGCCCATTTTCAATTACTTTCTCAAATGTAGGGGGGAATTGTAATTCAAGCTTGTAGCTCATGTTATTAGTTAGGTTGTCAATAAATAGTTCCATATTTTCCTCTTCAGGTATGGAATGAGGATACCTAGCAAAAAACCTTCACCATCGTTGTAGAAATGAGAGGAATGTTTCACATTTATTTTGTTTCATATTGTAAAGGTCCTTTATTGTTATCTCATGTTGAATATTATAGAATTATGAGATAAACCTATTGACTAGTTCTTCAAAAGATCAAATTCTTGGTTGTAGTTTAGAGAACCAATCCATACATTATCCTCCTAAACTCCTTGGAAATAACCTCATTACATAAGTTTCCTCTTGTGAAAATTCTAAACTCATGGTTCTAAATTCCCTCACATGATCTATTGGATTAGTTTTACCATTGTACTTGCCATATTTTGGAAATTTTCAATGTCTAGGAAATGGTATCATGTCTACACTTGGATCAAAAGGATAGGGAAAAATTTCCTATAATGAGTACCTTTTTGTGGTCCCTTTTTGCATATCTGGGAGTTGTTGCAAGTTTTGCATTTGATGTGTTAAGACATTTACTTGATCTATGTGTTGTGTATTTTGTGGTTCAGATTCAGCTGCTATAGGTGCTTCTTTTATTCAATTAACATTAAATTCCTTTGGAAGTTTTACACCTAGTTCAACTAACATCAAAAGGTATTTTTCCGTATCTTGTTCTAACACTTTTTCCATGAATTGATGGAAGTTAGGATCTTGTTGTGCAGTTTGAATGTCCTCTTGTGTTATTTCATTACTATCCTTTTGGTGGA
Organism: Sequoia sempervirens; assembly: GCA_007258455.2. Lineage (NCBI taxonomy): Eukaryota > Viridiplantae > Streptophyta > Pinopsida > Cupressales > Cupressaceae > Sequoia > Sequoia sempervirens. The sequence continues at coordinate 24,821 of VDFB02163939.1, forward strand.
ACCTATGAAAGGGATTTTCTTTAGCCATGGTATTTAGTGTTTCAATTTCTTTTTCTCTAAGTTTCTGTCTTTGTAACCTTTTCAAAATTGGCAAACAAGTGTTGTTATTTTCACTAAACTTTGATCTTTTTGTTCGAATGAGTGTCAATGGATATTAACAAAAGTCGGATAGAATGATAAATTCTATTCATGAGACTACGTTAAAAATCTGATTATTTTGCTTCATTTTGTGATTGTAGGATGATTGATCCTAATAATGAAACCTAACGTAATAATAAAGAATTGTGTTTTATGATTAGGCACTCTAAAATTTGTAAGATCTTGGTTTAATTTGAAAGAGTTTGACTTGTAAGGTCCTATTTTCCAAGTTTAAGACATTGTTTGGATTGAGAAAATATTTTTTCCCTAACAAAGATTCGAGTTTTGATATCAACAGTCTGCTCTCTGGTTTTTTTGTTTTTTGGATGCACTATAACATATCTCAAATGTGCTAAAATAGAATGTAACTGGGTATATGCACTCAAAAATAGGTTATATGTGGTAAAATAGAGATTCAATGCGCTAAAATTATGGGTGAATGTGTCGAGAGACTGGGTGTAGATGCATTGTAATACATGACAAATGTGTTGAAATAGAGTTTTTATGCACTATTTAGACAAAAAAGCGCTAAAAGATTGGGTGGATGCGCTAAAACAGAGGTTGGTTGCGCTAATCTGGGATTTGTTAGTATTTTCATAGTTTTGTCTAGTTGTTCTATTTTTTCTCAATAAAAATATTAATTCCAAGTTGTAATTTTCTGACCAAATGAATTTTTTGAGGGGTGTTTTGCTTGTAAATCTTGGAATTTGATGATCTAATTGGATGATACCTTTGAAAATAACTTCACACACTAAAACTAGATTGTAAACAGTTGTTTCAGATTCTATGCATTAAACATGTAGTGAGTGTTCTAGAAGGCTATGTGTAGGATCATGGTATGCCAAAAAGTGGCAATGGAGAAAAAATTACATGTTTCATTGACTCAAAAACGTGAAAATGCAAAGTTGACTTTATGTGGCTTGGGTGTCAGTACACACTACAGAAGCAAAGCCCAAACCTAGATTTCCATATCAGATATCCGATCCAAGTCGGATATCCGATTTGCGACACACATATATATTTCATTTCAGCCTGATGAAAACTCATTTCACATTTGTTTAACCGCAGGCGCATAGTGAAAACTTCATTTCACAAATCAGATATCTGATTTCACGCAAATCCATCTTCAAAAGGTTAGATTCTTGGTTTTTCTTTGCTCTAATCAAAATTTCAATTAGATTTGTGTAATTTTTGTTAATTTTTTATAGATTTTTTTCAAAATAGGGTTTTTGATAGATTTTTTATGAAAAATTTGAGTTTAGTATGGATTTTGATGAAAATTGAATGTTTGTAATGGAATTTGATGAAAATTGAATGTTTGTAATGGATTTTGATTTAAAAATAGTGTTTTTTATGTATTTGGAATAAAAATTAGAAAATTTTATAGATTTTTGTTAAAAACTAGGGTTTTTGTTGGATTTTTTTTTAAAACTAGGGTATTTTTATAATATTTTCATTTATATTGTCTAATTTTAATTAGATTAATTTGTTTTTAACTTCAATCAGGCATTATGGCTGCTGACAATGAAAATGTACAAATGCCAAATGCTCCATCACCTCCACAACCATCAATTTAAGAATTAATTTGTGAAAAATTGCAACAATTAAGGAGCATTTATGAAGTTTATGCGAGAGTCCCTCGATTATCTGAGATGTCAAACACAATGAAAGAAATAATTAAAAACATAGAAACCATCTCCTCACAACATAATTCCTTTCATTTGTGGCAAGAAGACATGAGAGAATATTATGCATGTGGATTGTCCTATGATGATGTGAAAGATCTCGGAATAACCAAAGCCCAAATAGCCTCTTTATTTGTTAACCCCTGCATTGGTTTGCCGGTTAATGTTAATAAAACAAAACTTTCTATAAAATGGTGTACTCATAGAGACATTGTAGAAAACTTTTGGGATCGTTGGTGTATGGTTTTGTTGAAACCACCGAACAACAATTGTGATATACCATTTTACTTTATAAAAAAATTATATGCTGAGTTTGTGTTAGGGCATCATTTCAATTACTTTGACATTAAACCCTTCTAGGGCGTTGGTGGAGGTATGCCCCAAGATAGACCAGGGGCAGTTAGAGTAATATCTCACCCATATGTTCCCCCTCCTCCCCTTCCTCTGCCACCTTCAGTATACCATCCAGATATTATGCAGGATGTGGCCATACAGACTATCCACGCTATTCACTCTTTGAGTGGTCTTTTGGTTTCACATGCTTCTGTAGTAGCTTAGCCACATTCTAGTGATGTTGGTGATGGCTTGAGTGCTGCTGCGTCATCCTTGTCAGGTCCACATATTTGTGTACCACATACTTGCTCCATGTGCCGCCAGATATGCTTGGTTCCTCTTGTATAGCCTATCGAGCATCCCTTGGACACTTCCGATTATGACTTCCATGATGTGGACATTATAGATCAGACGCAGGGGAGTGGAGCACACCATATAGAATCCTCTCTTGCTAGAGAGGGGGACATTAGAATAGTGACACAGGTAAAATTTAAGTTGTGAATTCATAACTTGCATTTGTTTTTAAATGAATATTAATAAGAGATAGTATAATGTACTAATATTTATTTACATGGTCTATTTAATAGTTGATGTCTGAGGAGGAGCTCGCACAGGTGACTGATAGCACCCTTAGGGCCATTTCATTTAGCCTCGACACACACACAGTATATATTT
>VDFB02163941.1:0-25703 GCA_007258455.2 Sequoia sempervirens
CATCAAAGCTGAGTCATCCACAAACTGAAGATGAGTTTGAGATGGGATAGTGTTGCTCCATCTCCATCCTTGAATGAGCCCCTCCACAACCCTAGACTTTATGAACGTCCCCAAGCCATCAACCATCAAAATAAATAGATAAGAGGATAAGAGGTCCCCCTACCAAAGACCTCTAGAAGCACCAAATAGATCAAAAGATGCCCCATTTATGAGAATAGAAAAAGAGGGAGTTTTCACACAGTTCATGAGCCAATCAATCCATTCCTTGTTGAACCCAAAGAAACTTCTAGGATTTTGGTTAAGAAACAATTAAATCTGGAATACACCTTAGCCATGTCAACTTTATAAATATGGCATTTCCTTTGAAGTGGCCTTGGAATGAATAGTCACCATTTCAATAACAATTCCATCCAAAATCACGTATTTCAGAAATATATCCCCCTTGGTCTTCCAAGATCCAACCTATCAACCATATGGCTTCAAGCGTTACGTAATTGGCTTGATAATGATTTGATGCACATTGCACAAAGCAATTGGTCGAAGAACCTAAATTTGCACCTTTACATTTTGGGATAAGAGCAATAAATGTGACATTCACTTAGCTCAAGCATATACTTATTCCTTAGAGACTCTTACTGCAACCTCAATGGGTTGAGTTTGATCACTTCCAGGTCTTGAAGAACTCTGGAAAACCCATTAGGACAAACCTTCCCTTTCTTCAAGCCAAGAGCTTTCCCCGGCTGCTTCCACCACAAAGAAATGAGGCTTAAGAGGAGGTGAGTCATATGCCAAATGATAACAAAGGAGGATGCATGCCAAAATACAGAAGCTTCTTCCTTGAATCACGGTGGGTATCTGGAGAATAAAATAAAAGAAGAAACAAACCTCTTCTCACAGAAATATCCATAAGCGATGAAAGCTTGCATACAGCCCTCAGGGGTGTGAAGAAAGGAAATAACATTACCCTGTCTTCAAGCCTTTACTGAGTTATGAAGGAGGTATTCCTATCCCCTTCCTAAAGCCAATCAACTCATACCTTCTGCTTCCAAAAAAATTCCTCACAAAGATCCCATTCATCTAGATCTTTAACTACACTTTCCTCCAACTTGTGCAAATCCTCAACAAGCCCGCCAGTCCGAATTTGCCTTGTGATCAAATCAAGCATTCTGAGCCATCCTTTTTCTTTTGGAACAAATTTCCAAGCGCTGAAACCCTGACCAATATTTAATTTTTATGCTTCATATTGGATCCTCTTCACAAGGAGTACATAGATCGCACCAAAGTTGGTCATCCCTTCAATACCATCTGAGAGCAAGTTGGAGTAAGCTCTCTTCCCTAAGCCACATAAGCTAAAATATAAAGGGCTACTTTCTAGGACCACTTTCCATTAGGCTAAGAACTTGATTGGCCAATGGTCTCTTCACCTTGGAGTCTAAGATATCAAGCTTGGTGCCGACTCCACCAACCTAGAAGCTCAAGACAAGGAGCCTATCTAATATTTCAAAGATGGCTTCATCCCCGAGTCTCCTATTATTCCAAGTAAACATGCTATTCCTAGGTTTCATGTCCACTAACCTCAGCCGAGCCAAATTCTCTCAAAGAAGATCAGAGGATCAAACAAGGCATCCCCCTTTTCTCCTCAAGAGAAATAATTGCGTGAAATCACCTTTAGTCCAGGAAGGGAAGGGGTCCAAAAAATCACCCAGAAATTGATGTAGAGACCACATGAAGGCACTTTTGGCTAACTTGTGGGGGCCTAAAATGTTGGAAAAGAAAGAATCTCTTCCACTGTCTCCCATGGTGAAACAAGAAGTCCGATGATGCATGGCATTTCAAATAGGAGAAATTTGTTGAGATCCCAAAACAAGCTAATCCCCTAAAGCTACCCTATGCTCCACCTTGTGACATAATCCCCTATTCCAAATCCTTGTTTTACTAAATCATATTTTCCCTTTAGGCTTTGTTTCATGGAAGAACTAGGTCTAGAAATGAAGACATGAATCAAATCTGAATAGATTTTTGTTTAGGGATATTATTCATACCTTACATTCCATGAAGCACAATCATCGTGTGAAGGTTAGGGAAATTAGAGATCAATGTATTCATTGAACCATATTCCATTAGCGTCTCCGCACGCCAACTTGTTATTTCTCTTGATCCTTTGCTTCTACCAACCTTGGGGACTTTAGGAGCACTTTTCTTTGAGGCTTTTGTCCCACACCCAGAATAGGGGTAGAAGTAGAAGCTTTACTCTTACAAGAATTTCTAGAACTTGAGCCTCCCATTATATTTGTGCCAACTGTTGCAGAAACCAAAGAAGAACAAGCCACCATACAAGAGTCTCCAAGCCTATCATCCACGGGTGAAATCAAAGAATCCTTCCTTCCCCGAGAGCATCACAGAGGGCCAAGAACCAAGACATAATAGCCATAGGCTTTGAGTTTTGGAGTATTAAGTAGCCCAGGCCTCCACTGCATGTTAAGATTAGAAATCCCCTCCTCATAGACAAATGTTGGTTGAACACCTTCCCTTCTAATCCTGAAAGGTCCTCTTCAAACCTCACCCCTTGTTTTAAAGGTCCTAACCCAGAGTATGAATCCATCCTTGTTCGGTGTCCTATAAAGGACACTTTTGCCCACCGGATCAAAGGGATTTGATGGGTATTTCTACTATTTGGGTTTACACACTCTCTGCTGGTGCGTAGGAACCTCCTTTGAAGATGACCATACGCTTGGCATAATCAACAGCTAAATGGTAGAGTTTCATAGTCAAGCAGCTAAGTCCAGGAACTAGACCCCACTGTCAATTCAATAGAATCAAGTAGTGTCTAGCTCAAGTCAAGCTCAACATAGATACGAACATAAGGAAAAATCTGCTTTTCCAAAGTCTGTTGTGAGGTCCCAATCAATTTTCCCAGCAACATGGTGATAGACTACAAAATATCTCTCCTCAACATTCAAGTGGCGATCCACGAAGTCAAACCCACCTTTGGGACCTTAGCGACAACTCTTACCTGCAAAATGAAGCTTACATGCCATGGTTTATGGAGCAGACCACGATTATAAAATCTGAATGGCCACCTTCAAAGGCCCTATTTGATCCCGCAACACATGAAATCCACCCGGGAAAAACTTTTTTTTGATAAAGGAAAAAACAGGTTTTACAAGGACCTGAAACCACAAAGTTTACAACATAAAATAGGAAAGGACAAAAAAGTCCAACGAATTAAACAAGTTGCAATAAAAGAAAAATCCTGAAAAAATAGCAGCCAACCAAAAAAAGCCAGGAAGGACAACCAAAGAGCTAGCCGAGGTGTAGACCAAAAAACTAGCAGCAACTAATCCAGAGTCTTTAGAACAATCTCAGTCTCGGCCTCCAGATCCTGCATATCCTGGACACGCTTCTTGAAAGTTTGAATCATTTGTGGCGTGGGGGGTGCCTTCCTTTTCAGATTACTCCTGGTTCTCTTCGAAATCCCTATGTCCTCTTCCTGGTTTTAATCTTTCACCTCTTCCAAATCAACAACCAAGGACCCCTGTTGAGCTTTATCCAGTTTTTCAGTCATTGCGTTGATAATGATAGCATTATGTCTTGCCATTTTGTTATTCTGTTCAGTAATTATCTTCACAACATTTTTTATTTTTTCCAAGTCAATTTCTATCCTTCTGTCCTTACCCGCATTGTCCTGGATCTCCTTACTAGCAATGTTCTCATTACGCTCTTCATCCTTCTTGCATAACACAAAAACCTTAGCTCCCACTTCTTCCAATTTACTCTGGAGGGCCCGATTTTTTATTTTTAGGTCATTAATTTCATGAAAGACCCATTTTGACATTTTGAAATGGTCCACAACATTATTCCTAGCTATGCCCATAAAATCAGCAGTAGGTTCCCTATCAAGATTGAGGCATCTTTTAGCAGGGTTAGAGGCTCCAGGGGACCCAGTTCTAACATCTCTGTCCGTCGATGGGATAAAAGAGGAAGAATTATTATTTGTGCTGGAATCCTCAGAATCAGGAGAATCTTCAGAATACGAAACAAGGTTTTTAATAGGGAAATTCTTTCCAGCACCTTTGGATTTGGGAGTAGAACTTCAGGGCTTTCGAAGCAATTTGTTGCCAACAAGATCTCAAAATCTCCCTCTGGATTCCAAGTCCTTTGAATCCAAGGTTTGAGGAAACGAAGCAAAGCCCTCATCCCCAAAAACTTACAAATCAACACATGCTTGCAATAATACTCCACATCCTCTACAACCACCTCCTCTTGAATCACTACCACCAGAGGCACCTGAGCCTGCTCTAGACAACCATTTATCTGCACGCTGAACATCTCACTCTTAGACAGACCCACCCTAGAGGAATGCGCCCCATCACCCACCTCCGCTATTGCCTCATCCCCCAACTCCCATATCAAAACCCACATTTGGATCCATCAAAACCCCCACCTTCCACCTTTCCACCACACCCCACACCCCCACCCTAGCTGCAGCTCCTTACAACCAACACAATTAGCGAAAGAAAGGAAACCCCTGAGGAGGAAGCCCACCATTCTGAACAAACAAGCAAAGCGACAAAGTATCTCTTACAAAATCCGCGTAATGGAAAAAAATGCCAAAATGGATCCGGACCACCAAAGCAACACAAGCCCCACAGCTAAGGAAAGGCCCAAAAGGAGCTTCGTCCACCATTGACCCACCACAACCCAGGCCATCCACTGAAAATGACAAAGTGTTGGCCGATAGGAATGGGTGACAAAGAAAAGGATCTCACCACAAAGCCCCTCCAGCGTAGACACAAAGAAACCCCACTGGCCAAAAAGAACTCAAGAAAATGAATGTCGATTTGAAGAAAAATACATGCAAATAGGAATGCCAACATCTTGGTCAGGTCCTAGTAGGCACAAACCAACAAGCGGGCAGCACTAGCCATCCTTCCAATCCTAGATTGTTTATTTGGATAATATTTAATCTATTATATATTATATTTAAACAATTTTTAAATGTGAATATTTAAGCCTATTTTATAATTAATTTTTTTATATATTTAAATTATCTTTTAATAATATTAATCAATAATTAATATTATTTAAATTATATTTAATATCATATGATATCATTAAATTTACATATTCAACTTAAAACTTAAAATTAAATACAATGAAAATAATTTAGATTTAAATAAAATTTTAAAATTTTAGAAGTAAATTAAGAAAAAAAACTATAATATAGTTAATTTATATTAATATTTTAATAATTAATTCAAGTAAGAATTACTGAATTATAGGATAAAATTTATATTTTAACATTTGAAAACTTAAAACAAAATATATTAAATATTTTAAATAATATGATTAGGTCTATGGTATACTAATTATAAAATTATATTATTATTTTACATTAATTTTTTAAAATAATATGAAATAATTATTAAACATATTATATAATATTAAATATAGTTTGAAGTATTAAGTATTAATAATATTTTTTAATAATTAATATATATATGTATATATATTATCCATAAGTTGTGGGTTAAGGGCCCACGCCCTTTATTAAAACAGTGAAAGAGTAAATAAAATTACAATTTTTTCCCAACAGGAAAGAGAGGGTATATGATACCCAAAAGAACCAAGAGAGGACATAGAGTCCAGGAAACACCAATATCAACTACAAAGAATTAATTAGATGTAGACAAACACAAGCACAATGAAAGAAGAGCTCCCAAAGAGATTAATTAAACTTTTGCTATTTTGGGAGCATTTATGGTCCATTAGATTTGCCCCCTCAGAAACCTCCATGCCTTCCAATCAAATTTTTAGATTAATCAATCTTCTTGCCCTTCTTCCTCCTAGAACCAGAGTCTGGTTTAAGCTTGCTACTTGTTGTTTGACATATCCCAAGTTTATGAGGTAGTTCTAAGATCATGTCATCATCATAACATCCATAATTGGGATTATCCAAACAGTCCATAAAAGAATAGGTATTGAATCAGAATTAGAGCCATATGCATATGTTTCTAGAGAGGCATCAGGAAGATTATCTTGGACAATGATAATAGCAAGTGGAGAAGGCATTGAAAGAAGACCAAGTTCCAGCCCCAAAACCTTATTAGAATCCTAAAACTTTCCTTTGTAACAACCCCAGTGCTCTACTCAATAACATTCTAAATGTTCCGTTAATTGAATGTTATATGATGATACCATGACATAGCATTAAAAAAAATTCTTTCCATAATGTAAAATTACATACGTATTTGAAATAACACTATTTCCAAATTTCCATTACATTCCATTGTAATTTCACAAATCTTTCCATAACATCTAGATGTCATATTGAATGAACTCAAGTATATCATTCCTTGATTACATCATTCCATATGAATGGGTACATGGTACATACATCATTTTTGAGCTTCATCTAGCAATAGATATACAATTGGTCCTGATGTCGCTGCAATGGTGCATACATTATGGATGTCCCCACTCCCTAGTGCATACACTCCAACTGTCCCCAATGCTGGAAAAAAAATCCAAAAACCTCAGCTGCCATCTAATGAGGAGAAGCATCACTGAAGCACTTTTCCACCAACCATGAATTCAAATGTGGTCCCCCGCACATATGGCATGTCTAACAAGATGGCCCTACCTTTCAACAAAGAGATTGGTTGGTAAACCCCATAACAATAGCCTATATGAGCTTAGTGTTGTGTTCTACAAACCAAAACCTAGTCACACGGTCGTTTCCCTTATGAGTATGAAAATCCTAAACTAGAATACATATATAGAGACACAATGGTGATAGTGTAAACCTTGTCCTTAAACTACTTTATTTAGAAATATTCTCACCCAATACTTTGGTGACAATCATCCATTCACATACACTACATAGCTTGGTTTGGATTATGACCACTCATATACTATGCTTAGGTAATTTCCTCCAATGGGTAATATTTAACCCTAGAAATAACCTACTCCCCTTTTTCCCAAAAGTCTATAGTATCTCTACCAATTAAGCCTAAGCACAAGTTACCCCTTCAATGGATATTCCTATCCTAGGTATAACATATGAGCTTATCTTTGCACAAACAAGCTATTTACTTCAAAAGACAATCTAGTGTCACAGTGCTTTCATGAACACGAGGCTTTTGTTGGGTTATTCATGCAATCTCATAAAAGCAAAGGGCACCTACGTAGATGTGCCATATTTCCTTAATGTCAAATGAAGTTCGACTAGTAAATTTGTACTTATTGTTACTATGGTTGTAGGAAGACTCGAATGATTTTTCCCAAGGCCTCCACAATTAATAGTAATAAAATACAGATATGCAAATTAGATTCTTGGTCAAAGTCCACTCAACACAAAATGCCTCATGAGGAAAAGAAATTATCTACACAAGGATCACCCCGTATTTAATGGTTGGAAAAGAAAATAAAAAATTAGTAATTAATATAATAATTAATTTTAAATAATAGAGTTAAGTTTAAAATAGTCATGAAATATGTAAAAATGCTACAAATGAAGATAGGTGTAGTTAATTTTAAATGAGAGAATTAAATAAAATGTTGTAAAAGATGTTTTTTGATTTTATTATAATTTTCATTATTAGACTTGTGACTATTAAGTTTTAATAGATTAGCAAATGGTTTTTTTTAGTTCAATCTTGTACCCGCACTCTTGATTTTTCCATAAATGTTACTAATGTGAAAAGTATCTTTTATCTATCTAGTTTACTACTATCTAGTAGACCTATTCACACTGCACTTAAAATCACTTAAAGGCTTTTTATATTTTTTGTCTCATTTAGGGACTTTGCACATGTGGTCACACTTATCCCAAGTGTTCTACATATGCCACATCTTTCAGAGGATTAATTAGTAGTTTACTTACTTTCCTTCTTCCTCCTTGTCCTACATACACAAACATTTCATTGTATATTATTGATTTACTTATCTGATACTTTTTGGCATTATTGTATGCATGTTTATTTGTGGAATATTTTGGCTTTTTTATTCATCATATTATTGCTACAATATGGTATTAAAGTCATGAACAACAAATTCCTTCCCAATTTTTTTTAAATCCCACACTTAGTCCTATCATTGGTGTATCATAGACCTAAATGGGCATTGCCATTTAGTCCAAAAGGCACAATAAAGTTAAATTGCCTATTATTTTGTCATCTTTTGACAAATAATTTTCTCGATTTTCTTGTATTTTCATTGTATGAATATCCATACGACTAAACTTGTATGGATGCTTTTTTTTACAAAATTATATTGTGTAACAATCAAGTTAGTGTTCACTTAGTGTTTCTTCAATGATTTTTCAATTTGTGACATTTTTGGAAGGTTTTCTAGTTTGGATCTAAAGTTTTTTGGTTAATTTTTTCTGCTTCATGAAGTTCATTCTAGTTTTTTTTGTTATTGCTTAGAGTTTCACAATGGTTTGCACATCATCAAAATTATTTGTAAACATCCAAAGTTTTAGAAGGTTTCTCATTCCCCCTTTTTCCACTAATTAGATTTTCCGTGTTTGCTAAAAAAATTTAAACAATTATTCTTGATGTTGCTTGTTATTGTTTGTGTAATGCCTTGCCTAAAGCACAAGGAAAAACTTGATTGAACATTTTTTTTTAAACACAACTACAACACCGAAGATATGACATCAACACATCACATTTGCACAACAACATGCATACAAGCGGTGTAAGAAACACAATGACATAATGACAACAACAACAACAAGATGACCTCACCATTGCATAAGCAAGATGGCACCACCAGAAGACTAACCACACGTGGGATAAATCCACCACGAAGAACATATAAGAGAGAGACAAAGGAAACAACACCTACATGATGATCGATTATAATCTATGATCTTGTTCTCTAGAAACATAAATCCAAGATAGGATGGTGGAAATAGGGTGCTCCACCATTTAGGAGATGAAGCACAAGGGGGATGTCCTATTTCGTTATTATTACATTCAAGGAAACCCTATAGATCTCACTCCAAGGATGGAATGAGAGGGAGAGGGGTAAATGCAAGAAGATGAGTCCATGAAATGTGGAAGTTTTTTCCTTAGACATAAACTCAAAATCAGCTTCAAGAAAACAAGATCTCATTTAGGTTTGGGATCTCGAGCCTAAAATCTAAAAATAGGATCCCACTTTTTAAAAAACAGGATCTCATTTTGAAAACTTTCCAAAAATGGAATGTTTCCATTTTTGGTAACTTTTCAAAACAAGATCTTTCTGTTTTTGGAAACTATCCATTTTTGGAAACTTTTCAAAACGAGAAAACATGACCCCTTTTGAAAATTTTCCAAAAATGGAAATTTTCCATTTTTAGCAATTTTCAAAATGACAATGGGATCTTGTTTCATAAAAACATAAAATTATATATTTTTATGAAATGGGATCCATTTTAAAAACTATGAATTTTTGGTTTGATTTGTGCTTTGTGTCTTGGTTTGGGTAAAGGTTTGGGGATCCAAACCTAGGCCTAGGACTTGGTTTGACCTAGAAGTTGAAGGTCCTAGCAATGTCACACAAAAATAGTGACTTTGAGCATACGTTTGAAGACATTTTTTGCATAATGTTTTGATGAAATTAAAACCCATTATAGATGAGATAGTCTAGATTCCAAATATGTAATTTTTTTTACAATTGGATTAATTTTTTTTATTTTTGATTTAATTTATAATGAAATAGGTCCATAAACTTGAATTATCAGGGTTTTTTAGTATTTTAATAACTTTTAATTAACATAATTTTTTGACAAACAAATTGCACGAAAGCATACTTCAGAAAATTCTTTTCAATTTAAAAAAATAAAAAATGGTAATTTACAGGTCATCTTATGCATGGTGTACAGTGATTTTAAAAGCTTACCAAATATGGCCAATAAAAAGTTAACAAAATATATTCAATAAAAAATTACAAAAAAATATGGGAAGCGTGTTTTAGTGAGTTACAAATATTTTCCCAAAAGGATTTAGAAAAATATGATTATTTAGGTCAAAATATGGATGACGTACACATGCATGGTATGGTAAAAAAAGACTTTTAAATAGTGGTTTTAGAAATGCCTATTGAAAATAAATTTGTATCATCTAGGTATTGAAATAAATACATATTTGGAAATTATACTCCGAGTACTACATTTTATGATCAGTGACTTTTTTCAAGATTTCATCTCTAAGTGCTTCAAATTTTAAGGTCAAATGTGTTGAATTCTAAAAATCAGAGAAAACACTTCCACTAAATGGCCAAAAAGTGGACTCAACTTCTTGCCAACACCCAGAGATATGCTATAGGGTATCTTAGGGTATGATAAGAGACTAAGAGGGGATTCACCACCAAGCTAGGGCTTGGAAAGACAAATGGCATGCAAGACCTAATTATGGAACTTAATGATATCCAAGGCTATAATAAAGGACCTAGAAATGAATGCAAAACTGAATAAAAAGATAGAAAAGTACAGAGGTGCACCTAGAAATATATAGTAGTTTGAATGGAGACTTGAAATGCTAAAAATGTTGAATTTAATGCATACTGGGACTCATACACCGGTCTGGGAAATTTAGTCCCAGATTAGGGTTTCTGGGCAGGAACAAAAATCTAGTAGAGATGTGTCTAGAACTCTTGAAAATTACAAATTTGACAGTATTGGGACTCATACACCAGAAGTGGTGTATCAATCCTATTTGGCTTTTTCGAAGGATTAGGATATGAATCGGCTCTTCAACTTCTACCTTGTCTTCTCAACTGGTTTTTTTTTTTTTTGGTATTTGAAGATTTTTCTCTATAGGTTTCCTTCAATGGTCTTGTAAATAAGGTGACAACTTTAACAACATTACATACTTGACAACTTCTTTCCAACCTTGCTCCTTAGAGAGTCTTCAACCTATATCTTCAAAACACACACTAAAGAGAGGGAAAATGTTTTTTTGTTGATGGAAGGGTTATTTTAGTCAAACCCCATTTTGGTAATTAAACCTTGTAATGAGAGTCAAAGAGGTAAAGGAGGAATGATGAATGAACAAAATATATGTTGCAACTCACCAGAGCCCTAGCAATAAAGTGCTACAAATATGTATGGTGTGGCTCCAATGGATGTAGATCTTGACTCTTTCTTGAATGTTATAAATCTTGAATTGAGTGCTTGCTTGAATCATAAAACCCTACATTACAATTGTTAGCTCAAAAACAAACACGATGCATGATGACTTTTACATGATGCTTGATACTTGAATAATGCTTCAAAAAACTTGATAATTAGCTCTTGAAGACTCTTGAATACTCTTGTAAACATTTGAATGCTCTTGTGAACTTAAATTTGCTAGAATGCATGAATACTTGAAAGCTTAGGTCACTTGATTTCTTGTTAGGTGAAAAATGAGTGAAATAACCTTGTATTTACACTTATTTATGCCCAAAATTACAACACTACAAGCTGACATTAGATCTAGGAGGATAAAATATCACTAGGAATTTGAACTTAATTTAATTTTAAGTTGCACGGGGCTCATACACTAGAAGTGGTGTATGAGTCCCGTTAGGCTAGGCTATGGGACACAATTTTCAAGAAATGCTTAGATTCATGTGAAATCCATTTCGTGGACCTGAAACTTAGGTGGGACCCATATGCCCAAAGTGGTGTATGAGTCATAGATCACTAAATCTAGGCCATACAATCCAAAAACACCTAAATCATGATTGGATGTTGGTTTATGTCAGGATTATCCTCAGAAAGACACACTAATTAAGGCTTGTGGATGCAAAATAAGGCCAATTAAAGCATAAAGAAGCCCAATTAATAATGGAAACCCTAGATTAGTGTGGAAGTGTGGTACAACACTTAACAACACCTTAAATAAGGTTCAATTAGGTCCACCTAGTTTACAAGGGCCCAAGACCTAATGTGAATGTGTTAAACACATTATAACACTAAATCAAGGAAACATTATGCTTAATTTAACAAGGGGGAGCTAAACAAACGTGAAAATGTAGAAGAGTACATTTTTCATCATTAAAAATAGGTAATACAACTTCAGATCTATAGACCAAGGAAAATGGTGTGGCACCTATAGATGTACAAATACTGGTTCGATAAGCCCACAGGGCTAGGTTAAGTTTCAAATGCCAATCACGGTCGGTGCCATTAACAATATTTTTTAGTATTTTTAGGATGGATTTATTAGATACTTCAACTTGATTGTTTCCTTGGGGATAGTAGGGCATGGAGAATCTATGCTAGATAGAAAACTTGGAACAATGCACTTTGGCATCTTGGTTTTTAAATGGGGTTCTATTGTCCATTATGATGGTTTGGGGAATTCAATATTGACATGTAAGATAATTCAACATGAAATTGGATATCTATTTACTGGTGATGTAGGTTAATGGAATCTCTTCTATCCACTTTGTTAAGTATTCAATTGTAGTTATAATGAACTTATGCCCATTGGAAGAGGTGAGAGAGATCTTACCTACCAAGTCTAATCCCCACTACGAAAAAGGACATGGTGTTGTGATAGGTCTTAGCTCCTATGCTAGTGCATGGATGAGGACATTGTGCTACTGACATTGGTAACATTTTCTTGTGTAGGAAATAGCTTCTTGCTCTATAGAAGGCCAATTGTACCCTATTCTTAGCAATTTTTGTGCTAGGTTAGGTCCACTAGAGTGAGACCCACAAATGCCTTCATTTACCTCTTGTAGGGTAGTTTTTGCTTCTTCTACAGAAAGATATTGGAGTAACGTACCATCTAAACTTTGACGATATAGGGTGTCTCCTAGTATTATAAATTGAGAAGTCCTATAGACAAAGGTTTTCTTTTGGTTCATTGTTAAATTGGGAGGTATGATATTGTGTTGGATATAGTCAAACATATTATGGTATCATGGTGAGTTAGTACAAACAACAACACACACTAGTTCTAATTTTGGGATATTGAATGTTGATATTAAGAGTTGCTCCATAAGGAATTCATACTTAGAAATGTTTTCTGGGATGCTAAGGAGTGAACCTATCATTTCCATACCATCGATTGCTCTGTTGTTGATCTGAGGAACCTGTTCAAAGGTTATGGGGATAAAATATTGTTTGAAACTTTCCACCATTCTCTCATATGGCATCAACTTGTCATCCTTTGTTTGATACTCAACATTTACTTGCTTGATTACCTATTGAGAGTCTCTATAGACCTACAGTTCTTTTATCCTCCATTTGATGGCCATCTTAAATCTTGTGATTAGTGCTTCATACTCTGAAATGTTATTTCTACATGGGAGAAATTTTGTAAGCCTTAGGTATACTATCTTCCTGTGGTGTGAGAAATAAGATACCTCCTCTTGAGCCATGTTGAGTGTGGGACCCATCAAAGTACTAGGTCTAGAATGACTTGTCTATTCTATAAGCAATTTTCTTTCATTTGGGAAGTTTTTTGTGAGAGGTTGGTTATCTTCCATTGGTGCTTTTGCTATGGACTGCTATGATTTTTCCTTTGATGGATTTCTTGTCTACATACTCTATGGAAAACTCGCTTGTATAATCACCCATTTAGCAATCCTACCTATTAAAGTTGCTTTTGATAATAGGTACTTTAATTGATCTACTTTTGAGATCAGCTTTATTTATCTGTTCAAGATATAGTGTCTCAAATTTTGTGCCACAAAGATGATAGAGAGATATGCTCTTTCTATGGGTGAATAGTTCAATTCATAGCCCACTAGTGTTTGGATGATGTAGTAGACTGCTCTTTCCTTGTTATTATCATCTAGTTGTGCTAAGAGAGTTCCTAATGTTGCTTGTGTTGTAGAAGCATAGAGTATCATTGCTTTATCTAGAATAGGTGGCGTTAATACTGGAGGAGCAAGTAGATACTCCTTGAATTGCTAGAATGCTTGATCACATCTACCATCCCATTTGAATGTGTTATCTTTGTGTAGAAGATGGGTGAACAAATGACACTTGTCTTCCAATTGTGTGAGGAATCGCCTAATGGATTGTAGTTTCCCTTGTAGACTTCTTATCTACTCTAATGTATTTGGAGGAGGCACTTCTAATATGAGTTTCGCCTTTGCATGATCTACTTTGATGCCTCTTCTTGATACTATGTACCCAGTAGCTTTCCAAATGTTACTCTAGATACACACTTTTCAGATTGAGCCTCAAGTTGTATTGTTCAAGCCTAGGATCAAATACCTTTGCAAGGTTGGTCAAATTTTCCTCTCTTTTGATGGACTTCACTAGTATGTCATCCACATAATCTTCCATAGATGTATGTAGTATATCATGAAAGATTGTATTCATTGCTCGTCGATAGGTTGCCCTTTCATTCTTTAGACTAAATGGCATGGCGTTCTAGTAGAAGGTCCCCCATGCACAAATGAATGTTGTTTTAAGTTGATCGTTAGGGGATGTCTTAATCTGATTATATCTAAAGAAGTCATCCATCAGTGACAAAATTTCATGTCATGTGGTTATATATATAATCATATCAATGCTTGACAAAGGGAAGTAATATTTTGGGAAAGCCTTGTTTAGATCTCAAAAGTTTGTGTAGATTTTTATGCCCTTAGTGGGCTTTGATACTGGTACTAGATTCGAGATCCATTCAAGGTAATCAATTGGTCTGATGAAGCCCAATGCATCCAGCAGTTTCTTCAACTCTACTTTTACCAAAAGTATTATCTATGGATGCTTCTTTCATAGCTTTTTCTTGATGGGTTTAGCTCCAAGAAATACAGCTAGGTGGTGTACGACCAATGTTGGATCTAGCCTTGGCATGTCTACATATGTCCATGCAAAGTTTATTTCCTTTTCATTGATGAATACTACAAAGTTCACCTTTTCTTTAGGATCCAGAGAAGCCACATGGTATGTGATTTTGGGTGTTTCTGTTGTGCCAACATTAATAGGGTCAGCTTATTCAACTAAGAGTATTGACTTCTCTTGATATTCATAAATAGGGAGATTGAATCCTCCATCTTTGGGAACCTCAATGAGGTTATCACCCTTAGATTTGTCCTTTATTTTTCTCTTTTCAAGATTTGATAGAGCCGCATCATGGTTTTCCCTAGGGGATCTCATCTTGATTTTTATATTATCCTTTTCAATTTTACAACTAGAGGACACAATCTCCCGTCTGAAATATGCTTTGTATTCGAGTTCCATGAAAAACCATACTTTATCATCTCCTGATGGTATATTAGTTTGAAGCCCCATAAATTTTGTAATAGCTTCATTATTTTGGAATTGATCCAAAATAGGCATATCATGTTGTTGGTCCCAATCTATCAATTATGGGTAGTAGAGCCTGGGTAAGCTATCATCATTATTTGTAAAGCTTACGAAAGTTATCAAAATGGTCAATATGGCTTTGGCATCATTCTCCCATTGGGTATCTAGGTCATCATCACTAGAAGCAAGAGAATCCCATTCATACTCATTAGAGTTTGTTTCATAAGTATAGTCTTTGAATGTAGGTTTTCTAGGTCATGTAGGGACTACACTTAGGCTAAAGCTTTCAAATAAGTCCTCAATGGATAAATCATTGTCTATAAGATGGTAGGTATACAATGTCAACATCAATAGAAGGATCTCATTTCTTAAAAGAGGTACATCCAATGTTTGGAATTACCATGTCTATCGAACCATAGCCTAGTCGCATGTTTTTATTTCTTTTTTCCACTATAATAGGTTCCCATCTGCCTTATTTGTGTCGCCCAAGGACACCTTTTCCAGTGTATCCCATTTGATACCCTTTACTTATAGGATCAATGGGAAAGGGTTGTAATTGTTCTGGTTCTTTTTGTTCTTCTTTGTAGATCATTGATGAGAGGTCCTTTTTTAATATTTCCTCATCCTTCATATCTCCCCACTTGGTAAAGATCGTGGGTTTGACTACCAATGTTACTGCTAGAACATGTTTGATCTCCTTTGGCCCACCATAAACTTTTGGTGTTGGGTGAAGCATTCCAATACAAAAATCTTGATTTAAATGATAGTTTTTGTTACCCTTGTCAAGTACTTGAATCTTGGGATCAAATTTTGGTTGCTCACTTGATGGGGGTTTAGCTAAGGTTGACGGTAGTGTTGATGCGTCGACATATGAGGAGTGAAATGATATATCATTACTAGGTAAACACTGGATTTTGTTGTATTTCTCCTCCAATTTTGCATAGTTGTGGAAGGGTTCAGGATCAATGTATAATGCAACCTCCTTTCCTTCATGAGGAAATTTTAGACAGTAGTGGAATTTCGAAGGAACCACTTATAGTGCATGAATTCATGGGAATCCTAGAAGAAGGTTATATGGTAGCTCAAGGTCTAGTACTTGGCATGTTGTTTATGTTGTTCACGAAGTCCTATCTATCGAGGTGGCTGATTATCCCTTCTGAATTTCTTTCCTGAGTCATCATAATCCCTTATAGCGATGCTTTTCCTTGTCAATTACATCATCAAAGCCAGTTGTTTAACAAATTGCAAAGGTACAAATGTTTAAACTTACCTTTATTATCTATCAATACTCTTTTGAACATATGTTCATGGACACCAACCTCTATATATGGAGGCTTGGTTGTGGAGCGACTTCTCACGAAATGTCTTTCTTAGAAAGACTAAATGATGAGTGAATTAAGTGATTTTTTCCAACCATGGCTTAGGCCCGATCGGGATTGAGTCATCGAGGGATCAATGTTTTAAAATCTTTCTCTAGTATTTCCCTTATGCACAAGTGATAATTTCAATAGCTTTGGGAGTAGGAGATCAAGCGAGGGTCTTCTTCGGTTGTTCCACAATACTATGATCATTGAATAACTTATTTGTGGGTTTAGGTGGGGCTCATATGTTGTGACTTTCCTTGATGAGTAGTTATGTACATTCAGGGTCCTTGCCTTGTATAGTTAGCACATTGACTCTAGTGTCATCTACTTGAGAGATGGTGCCTAGGACGGTGTCACCATAGGTGTAGTTGGCATTGTGATAGTCTTGTTCTTTCCCTTTGTCATTTTTCTTAGCATGGTTAGGAATTGGATTCGTGTAGATTTTTAGGTCTTTGTTTCCAGGATAGTGTTCTATATCAACTTCTCCCTTGTTGATTAAGTCTTGCACTATATATTTAAGTCTCATGCAGTTATTCATCGTATGTCCCTTGATCTTGTGGAACTCACATAAGTATTTTTCATTTTACCATGGTGTTTTAAAACTCAGCTCTTCATATTTTGTGCGCTCGTTGACTTTGATGAGGTTTTTTTGAACTAATGTATGCATGATTGTCTCAAGTGTTTCTCCTAATGCAGTAAATTTCATCCTTGGTTGGCTATATTGTCTTTGTTGTCCTCCCCGAACATTATTTGGTTATCTGGTTGCGATTATTTTGGGATAGATGAGTTTATTGTTATGTACATTATTGGAAGCATAGCTTTCGTTTGTGCAAAATTGGGTTTTATGTAGTCATTAGAGTTTGCACATTTCCATACAAGGGTATGTGCAGGATCATGATGGGTATGTGTAGGGTATGTGGCTGACGACTTTTTTACCCAAAATTGATGAAACGAAAAGGGTTTTTAAAGGAGATTCTCGGCTTTCCACCAATATAAATTATGCTTTACTTTGAATTTAATAAATAATTATTATTCATTTTCTATTTAAATTATGACTAAAGTCGTGATCGATAGACTGATTGAAAAACATCTATAGCTTTCAAACGATATCAAATTTTTTGAATCCAAAACATGTGTCACATTGTATGTTTAGCATACTATAGGATTAAAAAATAAAAATTGAATTTCATGAAGTTTATGACCAAGTTAAGGTGGTCAGACATACGAGTTTTATATTTTTTAAAATTTGTAAATAAAAATTCATAATTAATTATTTACTTGGAAAAATATTACAAAAAATATGCATCCACGGTAGGACATAGGAGTCCTCTACTTATATATCTAAAATCTTATAAAAAATATTATCATTTTATTGTGGTTAGGGTGGTCAGACAGACACCTACTTATTTTTTCACTGAGATTTAAGTACTACTACATTGAAATTTCAAAATTTCACCAAATATATTTATTTATTTTTTAAATAAACCTAGTAGTTTAGAAACTACATTCAATTTTCTATAGATTATAGTCTTACATATTTTTGAAATAATATAGATAACTTATTAAAAATTATGTCAAGTTGCCTAACTCTAATTTTTCTATTTTTTGCCCATAGGGGCTTGTTTTCCATGATGATCCTACACATAGCCACAACTCTAGCATCAACTACTCCATCGTTGGTAACATTTTTTTTCTTGGCCCAAATCTTAGGTTTGTCATTCGAACTAGAAGGGTTGTCTTTTGAGTTGTTTAGTTTATTGACTCCCCTTGCTATGAGAGCTCTTTCTATGTGTAGTCCCTTTTCAATAGTCTCTTTGAAGTTGTTGGGGAATAACATGGTGAGTTGGTAATTGATTTCTACTTGGACATTGGAAACAAGGATATCCACTAGTTCTTTGTTAGGAATAGGCCACTTGCACCTACTAACTTTATGTCTCCATCTTTATAGGTAGGATGTAAAGGATTCCCCTTGTCTTTGTTTTATTTTTTAGAGGTTAGTGATGGTGACATCCTATTCTATGTTGAATGTGAAGTGGCTCACAAACTTGTTAGTCAATTCATCAAAACTCTTAATGCCTGATGGTAGATGGGAGAACCATTCTATAGCGTGACTAATAAGACTGCATGGAAAAAGTATCATTAGGTAGGAATCATTATTTTGTACTTCCATGCAAGCTACCGAGAAATCTCGCACATGTTCTACTGGATCACCTTTTCCCTTGTACTAGTCAAATTTAAGTATTTTGAAATTTTTAGGGAAAGGAAGCATAGTAATAGAGTGATCAAAAGGGAACAAACATATATCCTGTAGAGTGTAGGTCTTCTTTGGGTTTCCAATCTAGATGTCCAATATTTTTTGATTTAGGGCTTGTAGTTGCATGCCTACCCCTCTATGTTTTGGTACATTTGTTTGGGGACCTTGTGTGTAGTAGCCTTGTTGTCTCACAATGTTTGTTTGGTCATAGGTTGGAAATGGTGGAGGTATAGGACCTTGGTAACCATGTTGGGTGAAAGGAGGGTTAATTCCTTGTTGTATGGAAGGAGGATTAAGTCCTTGTTGATTTTAAGGAGGGTTAAGTCCTTGTTGTGTGAAAGGAAGATGAGGTCCTTGTTGATTGGAAGGATTAGAAATCCCTATTGAAAGTAAGGAGGATTAAGTCCTTGTTGTATGGAAGAAGGATTAAGTCCTTGTTGTATAGAAGGAGGATTAATTCCATGTTGAATGTAAGGAGGATTAATTCCTTGTTGATTTTGTTGAAGAGGGGTACGTTAATAGTGTGTTGGTGGTACACCTTGTTCACATGGTTGATTCTGCTAAAGGGTACCATGGTAGTGCATTGGGGGTACACACCTTATTGTTGGGATGATTTTTTTAAGGTTATTCTAGTAGTGCATTGGTAGTAAACCTTGTTGTTGGGGTGAATGGTATTGAAGGTTACCCTGGAAGTGCGTTGGTGGAACACCTTGTTCTTGGGATGAACTGTATTGAAGGTTACCCTAATAGTGCATCAGTGGTACACATTAGGATGAATTATATTGAAGGTTACCCTAGTAGTGCGTTGGTGGTACACCTTGTTGGATTGGTATGTTGGTTGAAGGATCAATATATGTGTATTCAGTGGTATGTATTGTCCTAGTGATGGGATGTTACCTTGTTGCTCACTTGTTGGAAAGTTTCCTATGTTTTGCATTGTTGTTTTGTGGCATGTATTGAGTTGGACCTCCTTGATATTGTTGGGCCACTACTACTTGCTTGATTTGGAATGGTTTCTTAAACAAAGGTTTTTCTGATGGTTGTTGTTTAGGTTGATCATTGCTTTGTGAGAAGATGGGTGGAATGCTTGGAATTTCAACTATTTTGGGTATCTTTATCATAATTGATTTATACCCTAATGGAATGAGGCTAGGATCCTTAAGACCTTCTACATTAAAGTCTATAGGTAGCTTAGAACCACTTTGTGCTAATTTGAAGAAGTGGGCATTTGGATCCTTTCTTAGCAATTTTTCCATCAGTTTAAGTACCTTGGGATTGTTAGAGTATTGAAAGAATTCTTCCTCAACTATTTATTCCTCACTATCCACTTCTATGACCATGTTTCTTGGGATTTTGGTTTGACCTATCCATCATTTCATGTTGTTTACGAATTACTTCTTCCTCACTTGGTGGTTGGTTTGGTGTTGCTTTAAATGTGGGTTCCTTTTGAGGAGTTATAAGATCACTTGGCCTATAGCCCCATGGGTCACTTAAATCATTTTTGGTGTTCATTGGGGGAATACTAGCACTAATTTTGTTTGCTTCCATCTTTTTTTTTGTATTGAGATCATGTGGTTGCCATAAAAAAGCGTCAAGATTTTGTGAAAGTTGGTGATTTCTAAGAATGCTTTATTTTTGGGATTTTTTATTTTTTTGAGCACATTTTGAGATTTTCTATTTTAAAAGTATGGTATCTATTGCCACATAGGAGATGGTAATATGGGCCTTCTGATCGCAAGATCCACTTTTCATTTCTCTTTGTCCATATATTAGTTGTGTTTCTCCATCGAGTCGGTGTTTCATTTTTCTTGAATACAAAACTTCTCAAACTATTGATGATGTTCATTTGTTCATCTTCAATTTGTGTGAGGTTTTGTTGTATAATAGGTGCTGTAAAATTTGGTTGTTGAACTGGAGTAGTTGGACGCCAAATGGTCATAAAGTGAATGATGAAAGTGTTGGTGTTTTGATATGATTTCCGTGATACTCAAGACCCTAAATTTTGAGTGATGTTTTGGATGTCTTTGAAATGCTACTATTTTTGGGACTCAAAATGTTGAAAACTTGGATTGATATTTCACTTCATTTTTCTAGAGGATATGTTGTGAAGAATCTACTTGAATTAGCCTTGAGGTTCAAGCAAATGTTGATATCTTAGAATTTTGAGTGAAGGAATAATCCAAGGTTGTGTTTTCATTTTGAATTCTAAAATTAGGTTGGAGTGTTCTTTTTTTCCAAATGGATGATGTAAATTATGAAATGTTTTGGGAGTCTAACTATTTTCATTCTCACAAGGTTTAAACAGTTCAAGATTAGTTTCTAATTTTCACCAAAAAGTAGGGAAAAAGTGGTTGTTTTAGGACAATAGTGGTAATTCCTCTCAAAAGTGGCAGATTTATGTCAATATTAGCCAAGTTTGAATGAAAACTGTGGAAATTTTTCTCAAAAGCGGCCTCGGTTTGTAAATTTTCTATCTGCTGAATAGTGTAGGCAAAAGTGACTATTTTGGTGAAAAGCAGCCAAATCATATGTCAACTACGACAAATAACTTAGGTCAACTACAGTAATATGAGGATCAATTGTGGTAATTCTATGTTGACTATGTTCTTTTTTGCAAAAGTGACAAGTTTTTGACAGTGATTGTCAAAAACCAAAGAGTAGAAGTGGCCTATTTTTTGTCAACTATAACTAGTTTTAGGTCAATAGTAGCTTTTCTTCATATTTGTTTTCCAGTTTCTGTGTTGGCAACATTTGTAGATTTGATGTCTTGTTTTGATTTGATTTAAGAATTTTGGCAAGTGATACGATACAACACAATAATCAAAACTATTTGACCCTAAATGTTTATAGCTTAAGCAAGTTTCTTTCCACAAAAGCTCAAAGTTTGTGAAAGTTGAAATGCTAAAGCCATAATTTCTAATGTGGACTTTTTTCTTAGTGTGACTTGAAATGTGAGCCTAAATATTTGAAAACCTTTAAAGATATTTGTTTAAGATATATTTTAAGGAGTGCAAATATAGGGCTCTTTTCAAAATGGTATTCACACTAAGTCCAAAGGGTTTGAGTTTTGATAACCATGTTCAATGCTTGTTTTGATGTGTTTATTTTAAATCAAGCAATTTTTTATGTCCAAAGTAACCAAGAATATTTGGCAATTTCGTGAAAACAATTTACACCATAGGGATAGAAATTATTCTTTTAGATGGGCTTACCTCATGCCCTGAAGGGATGATTTTACATGCAACTTATGGAGAGTGTTTTAATCTTGAGAGCAACCATAAGTCGAACTTGGTAAGTAACTTCTCAGAAGAAAAGTTCTGATGCACCACTTTCAAAGAATGTTTTGGATGAAAAGGTGGCTTGTATTACATTGGTTCTTTATCATGCTCAGGGGATCCAATGCTTTGCTAGCATCTAGTAAGCCAATTAAGGATTTAACCAACTTACTCGAGGATTGATATACACAAGGTACCTCCCATTTCGTGAATGGAATTGACATCAAAGTAATCATTGATGCAAGTCATTTGGCATTTAGCCTTGACTATTTATATAGAGGCTTGAGTGAAAAACTGCTTTGAGTCACCTTTGAGTTCTCCAACATAGGATGTGTCTCAAAGTTAGGCCCCCTAAAGGTAATGATTTTGAATTAAAACAAATGAGAAACTCAAAAGTGCTTTTCATTACCCAAGATCGCCAAAAGACATGAGGGGAGAGGATAGACACTTTAGTTTACCAAACATGGAAGACATGGTTTACAATTCATGACAATACTTTTTTTAAGCCCCTCGAGCAATGCTATCCAAAAAAAAGAAAATGAAATGTGTACAAAATAGCAATTTGTTTTTAATGTGCATCAAAATGAAGTATTCTAGATTTCAAGCAAGTAGATAGCAATATGAAAACTAGAATGTATTTGTCCAGTTTTAAGCACCAAAAATTGAGTGTTTCTAACAATCCTTGTCTTAATGTGGTCAACAAAATAACATCAATTTTTTTTTCAACATAATGAAAGTGTTGGTCAAAAGAACTTGTATTCTATTTTAGAGCACCAAAATAAAGTGTTGTTCTAATCTATGAAAGCTTTTGAAAGTTATTTTTAAAGCACCAACTCAAAATATTTTCCTATTTACTAGAAACCTTTTTGAATTTTTTTTTTAAAGCACCAAATCAAAAGCGTGGAAGTTGTGGGGTTCATTTGTTAAGCAGCAAATTGCAAAATTCTCCTAAATTAGAAAGCTTTTTGAAATGTTCTTTTTAGAGCACCGAATCAAGAAATTTTCCTAAACTAGAAATCTTTTTGAAATGTTGTTTTTAAAGCACCAAATCAAAAGTGTGAAAGTTGTGGGGTTCATTTTTATAGCACCAAATTGACAAATTTTCTTAAACTATGAAATCTTTTGAAAAGCTGGACTTGAACTATTCACCTTCTATGCAATAAAATCATTAGTTTGTTCAAGTGGATAAACACATGCCATGTTCCTACAAATCCTAAAATAAACAATGTTGGCACCTTTCAAACATTCAAACCAAGCAATCGTTAGTGTTAGAAATCAAAAAATTTCTTATAGATTTCAGATCAAAAAATAATAGAGAAAAAGCAAAATTCTTAAACAAAAGCAACCTTGTTATGTTTAGCAAATGCAGTTAGAAAAGTCAAAGGTGGCTCTGTTATGTGCGACTGTGTTCATATTTTTCAAAAGCAACCCTATTTTTGAAGCAAAAGCAGCCAGAAAAATCAAAAGCGGTTGGGAAAAGAGCAACTGCAATAGAAGCAAAAGAGCAACTGCATGAGTTTCCTATAGCTTTTGCATGAAAAATTTTCAAGTGCATTTTTGGAACCTACAACTGTTCAAAACTCACTCAAGGAAATGTTAATGTCAAGGATCGAGGTCCCACTGAGCACACTAGAATGTGTAATGGGGAAATCGATAAGCGTAAGATAATTTAAATGTAAACAAATTAAACAAGAGTTAATTCAAAATAAAGATTAAGATTCATACCCATTACTCACGAAATGAAACTACGAAGAAATGAAATCAAACAATATAATCAAAGAATAGAACATAAATTGAATTCATAAAACATAGCGCTACCATCCCATGTTGAAGTATATTTGCAATGATGTTGGATTGTCATTGTATCAATGTGAAGCCTCCATTGATGTGTTGTAAAAGCTCCAAATGTGAGTATCTTGATCAAATATGTGTGTAAAATCTTGTGTGAAATCAATTGTCAATTTGGAATTACTTCGTTGTACAAAAGATGTCAATTCTCTGATTGTTTTTGAGATTGAAGAAGATTGAACTAGATTTTACATTTTGAAATGAATGATCAAGATCATGTAGTAGAATATCTTGATCAACAGTTCAAAACCATTGAGAGGAATTTAGATGGGAAGAATCAGTGGATTTTGATTACATAATCAATGTGATTGAAGAAATCAATTTGAGTGTTCATTGGAATTGAAATAGATTGCTAATCTATGGAATTGAGGAAATCAAGTTGAGCCTTGATTGGGATTGAGGAATAGATGAATCGAGAATCAGTTAGAGTGAGCTATTAGGGACATAATTTGCTCAATCATAAAAATTGGGTGAGGGTAATTAATTAATTTTTTGAGCTTTGAGTTGTTAAATCATGTTTGACTTTTACAAACAAAGTTATTTGTTTGTTTTGACCTTTTTAGATGATGTTTGAATAATTTATTTAATTATTCAAGTTTAGGGGAAAGTGATTTAATTAAACTATTAAGTATTAATAATTTAATTGACTAGGGGAATATGGTAAATTAGCGACATAATTAAATAATTGGTGTTATTTAATTAATCGGGAAGAATAAAGTTAGATTAAGACTTTATTTAATAAATGAAATTTATTTAATTAGTCAAAAATGATGAAAAAGTAAATTAATTAAATAATGTAATATTATTCAATTAATAGAGGAAATTAGGGTTTTTGATGTAATTGATGTGAAATGCAGGGATATTAGATGATAATGATGTCGATGATGAGAAAATGTCATTTAGGATGTGCGATAAGTGTTAGGTCATTTTTACATGTCTATAGTATGTGTCTCCTATCTAATTATAGTGAGCCTTACAGTGGTGGTTCTAATAGACCTAATTCATGAATCATGTCACTATATGTTACATGTAACTGTTTACATCTCTCAATGCTAATGTAACATCTTTATATATCTATTGTGTTGATTTTTACTCCACAATAGATTGTTTGAATTTGTTCTTTTCTAAAATTCAATTAAATGTTACAAATCTAAATCACTTTGATGTAAAAATTACCATAAAATATTACATTGCAAGGAAATTAAAAAAAAAAAAAAATCTCAAATAACTAGAATATATGATGATCACAATGTAATGTAACCCCTTTCAAATGAATCTATACTTTATATTGTGAATTGTATACAAAATAATTAAAAAAAAAATAGAAACTTATTAATCTAAAAAAGTAATATGTTACTTAAAATTAATAATTTAACCATGCTTAACCCTAACCAATAATTAAAAATAAATATTTTAATTAAAAAATATTTTTAATAAAAAATTCAAAATCAATAAGTATAAATTTGCAAGCTTACATTATAACAATATTAACTAAATATTAACAAATACTTTTTACTATTCTCACTTTTAAATATTTTAAATAAAAAATAATAATCATGAAACAATTCTTAAAATGTTGACTTAAAAAATCATCACAATTTGGAGAATGTTTTCCCATTATATTTATTTAGAATTTGTTTTTGTGTAGCCTAGCGAAAGATTTATATTCCATGCCTATCAACAATGAAAAGCAAGGCTCCAATTATTTATTTATT